>LUCH01006796.1:0-19819 GCA_013368495.1 Paragonimus heterotremus
AGTCATTCTGTCCAGTGTGAACACATTTGAGATACACTGTTTGAGTCGTCTCATTCTCCACATCCCACTTGAACGTATCCAGCTTCGTAATAATTGATAGTAAAGTGCCGAATAGCTGATAGAATTCCTATCATTTGACTGGTAGAGAACGTGATTACTCGATCTAGGCTCGTTAAATAGGGTACTGAGTTAGGAGATTAGCACAAAGCAAAAATACCATGGCAGTGGAACTGCGCATTGTATCTGCCCTGATGCAACGTCACATCACTCATCGTGACAGTCAGTTATTTTATAGAACATTTTCTAATTTTTTGACCCTGATCAACCTGTCTGATTCAAATGCTATTTTGGCCAAAACTTCTTAGGAAACGTGTTTTCACAACATGACAAATCTACTAAACTTTACCATGCAACTAACCGTAGGGAGCGAAAACGATTGTCAGTAGCATGCGTCGATGTATTCCAGCCGATGGTACAAAGTGTACTATTGAAAATTATCAATCTGTTTAACAACGCGTAACAGATCAGCGCTTATTCCTGGAAAAACCACAGAGTTCATTCACGTTAGCTGCTAAGATTTAGTATTCAACACGGCATATCGTGAAACAAACCATAAAGGCTATAAAAGAGTAAGAATCGTATCGAAATGGGATTGGTAATCCGGGCGAAATGCTTGATTGTGATGATCGACGTCAAATGCGATTAGTCGGTGTGTATCCTTCGGCGGGCTGCGCACGACAAGGCCATGCGCACGATCGTCCGAATCGAGATGACAACGCGTGAGTGCATGTGTGAGCCACATGATCCGGTCACGTGACCCTGTGGGTCTGGCAACCTTCAAAAGGAATATGTTCAAAAGAACATGCGACTGCGTAAGCCTATCAGGATTCCGCTCCGATTTTGAGGATTTCAATGATCGCGCTTCTTGTAAACTGTATTTAATTCTCCCGGGCACAATGAATGACCTTTCTATGGTTTTTCCTGAGACAAGTACTCATTGGTCACGCACTCTTGTGCGTGAAAGTATTTTTACCACATGCGCCACACCATCCACCTAAAAAAAATCAAGCTCAGTTTAACCATAGTTGATTCAGTTCATAGGTGTTGATTTGTGGCGAAGATATCGAAATGACAAGGCCCGACTATGTCAGTTCTCTATTGCGTACAAATTTATTCCGTCGAAATGCCCCGATCGACATGCACCGTATTTGGGCAGCATCCTGTGATCATCATATCGGGAGAAGCTGAAAAAATTTGAAGCCAAAACGAACAAAGTAAACTTTTCAACTTTACGTGAAAATCAAAGACATCCCAAACTGATACTCAGCTCCTGTTAACGTTACTAGTCAATATACATAAACTGAGACATCAGTGACAAGACTGTGAAGCGAACCGGATCGAGCGTGACCGATGACCCATTTACCCAAGACAGTTTTTCGTTAGTTAGCAGGCTAAGAGACGACGATTAACAATCCGGATACTCCGGGGGATTCACGTTACAAACATGCTCACTATAAGCGGATTCTAAAGTCCGATTGGATAGAGTAAGACGATCTTCTTGTATTGCGCCTAACAGATCACCGACGACAGCAACACTGGGGAAGAATTACCGTACGAACAAAGGTTGAATGAGTAGCAGGTAGCATAAACTGTCTATGGAGAAACACGAGGGTACTCGTGGCGAAGAAAGATGATCGATCAAAATGAGGCTGTGGAAGCGGGATTTGGGGGGGAAATTAATGAGTGTGTGCACACAAGCACAGATTCCAGGGTCAATTCAAAGTCAGCTGAGAGTCACATAGTTATTGGATTGCCGATGGTTAGCAGCTTCACCAAAAATGAACAAAAGAAGCCGCGGACAGGAGGGAAACCGGTTGAAAATATACAAATACGCAGGCAAAAACAAGCAAACAGGTAAACAACGAAGTTACATGAAAGCGGCTGTGTTGGATTCGAACATCGACCAAGGTCGGTCGGATTGATGCACGCGAATGAAAAGCGTTCTGGCAACCTCAGAATTTGATAAACACGAAATATGTTGGGGAATATGGTCTCAAAATTGTCAGTACACGTAGCAATCATCAAATCAAGTGCCTACGTGAATATGTACACAGGTGTGACGTACGCAGAATTCCGGTAGTTCGTTTGAGAATGCAACTGATAAAATCTAGGGTCACATGCTTATTTCAAACTGGTTTATACAATTCGAAGAGAGAATGACAGTTGAACCCGTTGGTCACGCTTATTGGCAGTACCAACTTCCTCTAATCTTGATAGGTCTTGTTAGTTTTCTAACTAGAGCATTCGTTCGGAAGCTGCGTAGATTCTGGAAGAGACCGTTTGTTTTGGTGATGCATATCCTCGAGCGATATCGCATGGTCTAAACATGGCCGATTCCGACATGTTTACGGGAACCCGCGAAATCCCTTCCATATCCACGACACCAACCATCTCCGCGTTTGAAGTCATTGGTGGAACATTAGACAACTCGTTCTGACTGACAGGAATTCCGAGGATAGGATAGAGAGGCGACGTGAACGAGGGGCTTGTACCAAAATTATTCGATCCCCCGGAGGTAATTTGATGGTTGGTGGACCGCGCACCGGACGAAGCCAGACTGCCGGTGACCAGGCCAGAATCCACTGCACTCCCGTTCGGATCGCAGAACCCGGAGGGTAGAGTGATGTTGACTAAATCTTCTTCGGATCCACGCATAGGGTAGGGACGAGTTTGATGCATGGAATCTGGACGAAAAGAAAACAGACAATGTAAACGTTGCTTGCGGTGTAGTGGTTCAAGCCAACAGCTTAGCCAACAACTGGTGTAGATCACCCCAGACTCATCAAAAACTTAGCATTCATATATTCATTTGTTCTACAATGCTTGCCACTAGATCGGAATCATCGGGCAAAAATATGTGCACATTAATTTAACCGTCAGATCTGTAAGTTGGAAGCTCATCATCCTCTGTGTTGTTACAAAGATAGCGCCGTTGGACAACCATTTATCTACGTTCAGTTGCTCGTAGGGCAAATTCAACCTCATTTAAGCAAGCGCTACAACACAGAAAGGTGCTTGAAATTGACGAATTAATCGGTGTTTAGAGGATTCTGACAAGTTGCAATGGGGCGACAAACGATGTTCGTCTTACATTGTGCAATCAATATCTGAATAATGAAAGTTCGTATTAAGGATAAGGGAAGCAAAATTTCCGAGCTGCCGGTATGGCATCCTAGCTCAGCTGGTACGGCACTTGTCGCCTCTGATCATGCTGTTTTTGTTGCTAGCTTGAAGCTAACCGTAGTCCGGTTTTTTCACAATCAGGTCTCTTCTAATTGCGGCGTCACGATAAATTCAGTGGGAAGAAAGATAGATTTATAATTCCAACGAAAGGCAAAACAAGTAGCGCGTTAATTAGTGCGTTTTCGGGAGGCACATAAGGCCCGGCAACACAACTGTAACACACTTATTAGTATGACACAAAACCGAAAAGACGAAACACGCGCCGAAATTGGTGGTGATATTCAGCGTTCCGAAGGCTGGAAAGTGGGCCGGGCGAATGTGAGGAGCACGAGTATAGGCTAGGCGTGGAACATTTTGCAAAGGACCCTAACCCCATTCGACTGGTGACGAATGTGGATACATGTAAACCGTGAGAAACGGTGTTGTAGAATATTTTTACAGACTTGAAACTGACGTCGAACAGTAACTACGTTCCCAGATCAAGCTTCTTTTTGGGATTCAACATAAGTTACGGTTCACAGTCTTGTTTAACTGCATCGTCAATCAAAAGTGTTGGTTTTAATCCTTTGGAAACCAGCGAAAAATATTGGAACGTCCTACACACACAATCCTAGTCCACACACTACTTACCAATCTCACGCATCCAGCCTAAACTTGTACGCAAAACAGAATACGATTTAGTAGGAGGAGGGTCGGCATACACAAAACAACACAGAGCGAACATGACGTTTGGGATATGACAATTAGGTACCGTGCATATGCGTGCCAGTTCCGAAGATACACTACAGATCCTAGATTTAGCTCACATAGTGTTCCACTGTCGTCTTCTACTGTGCCGTGGACTAAAACACACATTCCTCTAACTATCACCTGCGTGGATTGACCGGGCTTTCGCTGGTGTGTATGAGGAATGCTTGTCTATTCACAAAAAAGTCAATAAGATGGCGAGTTCATAAGTGGTGTGTGTGAGTGACACATACTACCCATGTTTCAACTGTGCAACTGTGAGGAACATAGGTCGTTCCGCTAATTTTGATGCAAGTTTTGAAGTACGACCAACATAACTTTCTAAAGCAGTTCACTATCACGTGGGAGTAGAAACAGGCTCTTGTCAGACTCGCGGTAGTATCTTACACCTTGCAGGTGAACAGATTTTGCCAAGCTGACTAACTGGAACCCCTTGCACCCTGTCGTGAATGTGCGGAGTTGTCTGTACAGAAAACAAAATGGGGTAGATATCATCTACCTTGATAAACTCCGAAAACATTAGTCGAAACGTACTAGTTAGTGCGTGAGTAAGTGGCTTTGTGAACTAAAATCAGACCTCATAAGACAAGTGTACATATTGGCTATGATGGCTAATCACAAATGGAACAACAGCAAATTGTTTGTACACAAAACTAGAATGTGATAATCGATAGATGTATACAAATCGATGCTAATGATAAACAACGAAAGTGGTGAATAGCATCTCGAAAACGTGCTGCCATGCAAAGCGGATACCAATTTTTGTCTACAGCATGACAACTCCGTTTAAACGTGATGGATCAGTAGAAGAACGGAATCATTAACGTGTGAGACCGAAGTCAACACAGCCGATCGTTTGTTGTTTATTGGACGCTTAGTTCTGGAGAGCACAGCCTACACGATCTTCCACGAAGACGTTGAGCAACGCATAGCGATAAACCAACGATCCCAAATAATCGAAACAAGATTGGATCACAATACCACGGTACTAGTGAACAGAGTGAATAAGTAGACAACCTCAACAGTTTCGATTGACAGATCGTTTTTTCTTGGAAATGGATTACATTTTAATGGCGAACAAGATTAATTATAATCACGTGATATGACAGTCATACCCAACAGAGTTCTTCTGAGCATTCAAGAGGTTCAAAAACAGCCGGGAATGAACCGTGTTCCGAAAAGGCAATGCACACGTCACTCAAGCAAAGTACAATAAGAGGCTACTGCCTTTTCGCACAACTATCAAATTGACGCCATAAAATAAAAACATCTGGGTCGCGGTCCAACTAGTGATCAGAAACAGAAGAGGCATAATATACAGAGGTGAACACCTGGGAGAATAGGGTAGGGTGGGTTTTGCACATGATTGAACTTGAAAAGTTTATACACAGTCCATCACAGGTTAGCAGCTTCGAGATGATGGATTCCTGAACCAAAAATGCACCATCTATAGAAAGCGCCCATGCACACAAACGAGAAAAACCAACTAACACACGCCTTATTTTAACCCATTACTGAGTATAAATACGAATCCAGTTAACTAAACGCATACTAAGATGCATAAATGACCAAACAAATTCCCCATCTTAAAACTGTCACATCAAACGCAAAACAGAGGTTAAGAACACAACGAAGATTGTCCATAACGTTCACTCAATCCAGCTGGCGCAAACAAAAGTCCATTCTGTACGTGACTATAATCTGGGACGCCTACTCAATCCGTGCTCAGACGGCACTCTTCCTCTTGTTCAGTGGCAGGGATGGTAAACACAATCAATGTTGACAACCTGTTGTCATCTGGGAGCGCATACATCTGCACGTTCTTGAGTGGTATGTCCAAACATTCACATTGCGATAACTATTAAACAGTGCGAGAAGTAGGTCTAGGAGTAGTATACGTGCAATGCTCCTGATATTGGAAATTGTCTTGCATCGCGAAACGTGTTAATCTCGAACGAATAACACATCTATTTATCATCACTTACTACGTAATTCACCTTAATTCTACTTTACAATGTGAGCAGTATACCAAACGCTCACTCCGATTGATGGCGACTGGTCACCGTCGCCACTGTACGAAGTTAGAAATGTATCGGAAAGCGGACTTGTGCTGACTGCTGAACACAGATTCCGCAGCCGGTGCAGACTGACTGCATGTGGGGTGTGCACGTGTTAGTCTGACTGAATGTTGAACGCAATCTATACGATTGACCCCTTACTCTCTTTAGCCATGTTTTCTGTTTAGTTTGTAAATCTCAGGACAGGAGAATCTTAAGTTAGTATCCATGGCCGAAAAAATACGGTGACAAACCGAAGCAGTTGAATGAAATCCCGAAATATGACGAATAGTTAGTTCGTTATTAGCCTAACTTGTAATTAGTCGATTTCTGATGTATCGACAATTACTGTATTATGTAGAACACACCCGGTGAATTGTCACTTGACTGGATCATCTGTATGTTCAGGACAGTGACTATTGTCCAGTCAACGGGGCTGACTTGCATATGCGTATTGTGTGTGTGCATGGAACGTGGCGCGATTGTTAGTTCAGTGATGTACAATGTACGATCACATTCAGGTGGAAAGAATCCTGAAATGTTTGGAATCACAGTACCGTCACCTATCATCGCAAGTGCCCTTTAAGACTCAATAAAGCAAATGGTTAACTTCTTCAAACCTGGCTCAAATCTCTGGCTACTAGTCAGATTACTAGTGTACTGAAAAACTGAGTACGTAACAACGTCACTTTGTTGACACAAAAATAAAATGAAAATATGGTGGTTTCACTTGTGTTCAAAGATCGTAACTCATGTTTTACTTGTCAACCATTATTGTTGAAGATACGTTATGGTTTTGATAGTGAAGCTCCTGTCTAAGTAATGGAAACATGATTCGCAGCCAGGAGTCTCCGGTTCCAGTTTCGACCAGACAGCCTGAAATCTCCAAACATCGCAGAACCTGGTTGAGTATCGGTTCGAAAACTTGTATGGAGAAACATCATTCGCAGTTTTAGTTTCATCTAACGTTACAGGGCTGACTTCAAAACGTTCAGATAACCGTGGTTACATGTCATCAGCAGGATGGATAAGATTCGCTGACATAAACTGACGGTTAACATCAGTATAAAGAAATCGCTAGGGCACCTAGTGATGCTCAAATTCACACTTCCACATCCACACATCCACATTCCATACACACTGGGATGCACCGAGTAAAAGTAGAAAAACTCGGGGCCAATTCCCACGGTGCTGTGTATAAATCTTCAAAAAAAAGCCGCATTGTCTTTCAACCTATCGGTAGACATCTCCTTCATTTTACTAAAAAGGAAGTATTCAAGGCCACATGACTGGATTTGATAATGAATTTGATGATCTAACCCGATTGTGGCATTTTACACTTAGTACACAAACTACTTTGTGGGTAAAGACGTACTAAACGCACACAAGCGAGCTGTTCTGACTGTCAACCCGTTTGTAACATCATTACACATCTGGGTGCATCCTAATGATTCATTCATATAAATTTGGCACCGATCAACTGCACGGGTGAATTAGAGTAGAAACCGTAACAAAATTCGAGCTGCTTTTTACACTGGACCAACCGTCTTCTAAAAACAGTTGAAACCAACGTAACGGACACATGTGAATCAAGATTTAATAAGCGATGTTACAGTACTATTGAAACTATGCCCGTTTGTTTGCTTAGGATATGACGACCACACATGGCGTAGTCATGATACATTTCTCTTCAAAGATGGTCTCATCTAATTCTTGAGATGTCCAGTTACTACGAGGTGCCACTTTTTCAATACTAACGCTCAAATCGTGGACTGAATACCTTAGCTTCCGCTCCGATGACATATTCGAAGCAGAACGTGGTTGATGAGTTCTGATTAGTACAGCAATTATGATGAAATCGGTGTTGGAGTATAGACTCTTGGAGGAAAGCAAGAGGCGTGTGTGTCATGGGCTTAGCAATCGCCCACTTCTTATGACAGTGATAAACTAGTGTCAGTGATAATTCCACTTACAATTAGCAGTGGCATCTGTAAAATGTGTTCGGCTTGGTGAACGACCATTTAGAGCTTTCTGTACACGACCCAAACAACCAACTAAATCAATGTAACCGTTAGGACTGAATGAGTGAACTTGTTTGACACTCGCTCACAAATAGCCGCCTCTTAATTTTGTCGCTGCATACATGTTTGTGTCAACCAGCGTGTGTCATTGAATGCCGGTATCAACAAATGAATACTCGACCGTAGATTAGCACGAATGTGAATTGTGTAAAGAAGCTCCTAATTAAAATACGAATACATGCTGTTTACAATTAAGCCCGACTGCACAAGGACCGTGGGACCAAACCGTTGGATCAGGAACAGCCCTGAAAACTCGGGTTCGCGAAAAGATCAAGTTTGTATGTGGGAAAATAAATTAGATACACTCTGTAGGACGTTAACATTTTGACAACCGATGTTGGCGTAGGAGTCCCTATGTGGGCCAAATTTCATCTGATGCTAGAGATCTGTATCACGATGGTGGACCAAGCTCAAATGAATTGGATGAATGCTTAACGAAAAGCTTCCGATGTTGATCAATGAGCAGAGGGTTTGAAATGATCGACGCAGATAGACTGTGACGTTTACTGAACTTACAAATACAGGGACAACAGTGTGCTGAATTACTGCTTACCACCTTGAATGGAACAGATGGTTACAAGTTCCGAGCACCTGAATACTTGTTGTATATATGATACACTGATGGATAATGACACATGAATGTGGCATATGTATTGTATTCAGTACTCTCATTTTCTCGATTTCAATACGGACAGAGGTTAACGAAATTTTAACCGAAGACTTCGAGTGGCACAACAGAAACAATGGTTGATGAATAAGTCTATCCAAAAAGTAGATGTTCCTGAAACATCAAGTCCAGTCAAACATGAACAGATACACAGACTGATTAACACCAGTTTACGAGAACCATTTGCATCAAATGGCATGGAGGGTCACCGTATAAATGAACAAATGAAGTCACCAAAAAGAGATTCAATTCACAAAGAACGACTCAAGGTTGGCGCTTGTTGGAGCTCATCAACAGTATATATTTCTTGTCAAGACTGGGAGTTAAACTTCTGCTACGTCCCCATTGGGCAACCGTGTTGATCACTGCACCAATCGTTTCATACCAGGCAAGACCAAGCTGTCATGTGTGAACGCTGAGCTACATTCGCTCGTGAATAATGCTCAGGTTGCGCGAACTGCTCGAGAACAAACACACTGACTGTCCTGTCAACTCCATTCGATGACCCTATCGAACTAAGATAACAGAAATCCTTAAACTTGTTCAGCAATGTTTTGACTACTGATAAGTAGTAGGGGGTTTGGTTGACACAAATCGAACAGTTCTAACAACTGATAGCGGTATTTTATATTCATACAGAATTTCCAGCATGCATATTTCGAAAATAAGCACTAAACTGGGGATCCGGTCTTGTTAGAATCCATCAGTAGTTCACTTTCTATCAACTTAAGCACCCGGTACTTATCAGTTATCAAAACATCGTTCATCAAGTTTAACGATATCTGCGATTCCCACTTAGAGAGAACCGTGGGATCACCTATCGGAGTTGGTAAGACAGTCCCTGTGTGTGTGCTCTCGAGATGCTCGGGAGACTTGAGCATTAATCACATGCAAATGTGGCTGAGGGTTTTCATACCTAATGTGAGATCGACGACGTAGTGCCCAGCAGGTTTGCTTCACTAAAGCGTGAACGGAGTTCAAATAACGACCGTAGAAGGGTTGTGTACTACTGATGAGCTCTAGCAAGAGTGAAGCTCGAGTCTAGTGTTCATTTTCAAGAGGGACTGAATGAGCGAGATATGTTAGTATGAAAGTTGTGGCAAACCATAAATTATGTTCCATTTATATAGCCTAAATAACCTACAATGTATTGATGATTATAAAATACTCTCGTAATAATACAGACAATCAACACCAAAGATATCTACCAAGGTGTGAACGACACTCACATAAAGGTATCGTTACAGCTTTCACTATTCTGCCTAAGTAATTGACCTTACTTCAGCCCAGCTAAACAATGACACCATTTGTATCAGGGAGCCTGATTAACAGTACTTTTTTCTAAGTTCATCAGTTGCGGACTGGGCCTGTCATGTTTTCGGAGACGAATGCGATCAATAATGTCCAATCTACTGATATCAATCTCCATTGCCTAACGCCAGGACATAACCCGTATTGTGCATTCCCGCTGAACATTACGATGTGAACAGAAGAAGGGATTATGTTTACATATACCGTGACTAACGACGATGCAACACAACGGTTCGTACAAACGCTTCAACAAATGTGTTAGCAAACGCTAAATACATACCATGACCGTATGAATTGAATGTAGTGCATGTTTCCACCGGATCCGGAGAGCCTGATAGTTTGTCTACAGCTGACTGGAAAAACGAGTTCGTGTGTTGTTCTATTCCCTCGTCTTCTTTTGTTACTGAACCTGTAGAACCCGATGGATTGTAATAGCTACGATCCGGCTGTTTGCGACCACCTAACCTGGTGGGTGACTGATTAATAACTGACGGATTAGCACATTCGGTCCTCACACCGTCAGAAAAAGTGTAACCTATAAACGGGGTTGGGTAGTAAATAGGCCCATTACGACTGGAATCCATCAGTTGGGAGGTATTCACATTATTGATTAGCACGGTGGGTTGACCGGCGGTACTGCCAATACAACTTGTTCCGTACGCGGCATAATTTGACAAAGCTTGACTTGTACTCATGAACTTAGGTCCGTTTATACTACTGTTATTGTTGTTGGTCAGTGGATGTCCAGACATGCTGGAACCTTCACTGATGCTCCGACAAATAGCGTCCTGTGATAAACGACGCCGATTAACTTGCGAAGAAGATGGTTGACCGTTGGCTTGATGCCAGTTGCTGATATTAGTGATATCCATGGCGATGTTTCCAGGGCTTTGAAGCATACAAGTTGGCGTTGCATTGGCAGAAAGTAGGACTGCTTCATCTTGCGCATTTCCCATAGACACATAGATTGGAGAGCCTAAATTGTGACCACCGTTCGAACCACCCCACCGACTAGATTTCATTGTACCACCTGAGAAGAGAGCAGCGCCGAATCCGCTTCCACTAGGGATAGAACTGCTTCCATGCAGGCTCATCGGACTATGAAGGTGTGTATTTTGTGTGTCTAGTGGACCAAACACGGCAGCATTGTTTACCTTTGTCTGATCACTTCATATGGACAACGACAACCATATCGACAAGTACCACGACACCGACGTCTTGCGTGTAAGCGACGCAGGCGGTAAATGTAGAGCCATGTGATGAGCAGAACAATGAGTAGAATCAGACAAACGCAGGACAGCGACACAGTCGCTAGGAACCAACTCATTGGATCTGTCCCAACTGCTAAGCTGATCCAAAATGCAGACGATTCGGACAAACTGGGCTGTTTCCTGTCTTCCTGACCACTATGATTTGCGGTCCGATGTTTTTTCATTTCTTTGCTAGATTTCATGTCTTGTTCACTCTGTGATAGAGGTGGTGTTGGTGACGACTGTAAATCAAACGTCGGTAATGGAGGCGGCGGTGATGGTGATGTTGTGGTCTGCTCGGGACAGCGGATGTATTCAACACACATAACATGATTGTACTGCTTGTCTGTTTCGATCAACACAGCAGGCTCGTTGCCCCTGGATAGTAAATACAAGAAACTGGCGCGGAAAGAAAAACGTTGAAAGCGGTCGGCCAGTGGGAATTCCAGATCTTGGTTGAAACGTCCACTCTCTACAAGCTGTGAGTGGAATAAAAAAGACAAAAGGCCAATATAAATTATAAATATGGAATGCATAAACAGCGTGATGACCAGACAAGATTGTTTTACTGAGACATATTAAAACTGCTTTGTTTGGTAGCCTGAAATGGATTCATTAGTACAGTTGGAGATTGGGTTGGTTCGAACATTTTGTATGATTTCAGGCAATCTGACTCAGGTAGAGAAGAGAACATAGTCAGAACGGTTGCTTATTACAAGCGTTGAACTAAACAGTGTGATATCATAAACAGTTCCTTTGAAGGGTATTAATATCCCAGTACATCTTTATGGTCACTAGTCTTTTTACAGCCTACAATTCATTAGTTGCCTATATACCCATTGGTGGTTTTACGTGTTTTTCACATTTCATTAACCTGCTATAATCGTCTCCTCTAACCACTACGGCTTAAAATTGGATTCTACCAAAATTTTCAACATGGAATAAATGATCTTCCAATGTTGTTTCTCATCACAACAAAAAACATCTCACGAGAGCAGCAGAAGTATCATTTAAATAGAATTAGTATTGAGGGTTCGGGGATATGGGTTGTTCCAAAATTGAACACCAATCACACTTGATCGCAGTCTTCGCATTCAGATAAGCCTTTCGGCTAACCCACTTCGAAAGGAAGCACTAGACTCCAGTTTCGCTCTTATTATAACTCAAACACAGTGCATATCCTTGTCCTTCAATACTAATTCAAGCCACGCTCAGTTGGTTTGATGAAGACAGTAACGCCAACCTAACTCAAAAGTCCTGATCACGGGGTTATCGATTGGATAGAACAGTGATTCTGCTCATTCTTCTTCAGAAACGATCGGGCAAGCTGAACACTATTCATACAAGGTTGTGGTTGAGCGTTTGGAATTGATAATTCGGTCATGTCTATTGTGAATTTGCTGGCGCTGTGGTTAACACCCAGCATGAGGGTCAGAGTGCAACCTCCGATCCGGGCAAGGAAATTGCACTACTGATGAGTTAAAATAAGAGCGAAACTCGAGTATAGTGCTTCCTTTCGAAGTGGGTTAGCCGAAAGGCTTATCTGAATGCGAAGGCTGCGATCAAGTGTGGGTGGTGTTCAATTTTGGAAAGAGGAGTTTTTTATTCAATGAAACCCGAACTATGCGAATGCAAAATAGTAACTAAGATAACGTTATTTCGTCAGAACTGTCAAAGATACTGGCATCTCATCAGGACTGTTCCTTTGACAGTATGTTATCACAGACCTTCTGAAAAGAAGATACTATCAAGTGAAATTATCTTAAAACTCTGTGTGGTAATTACGCAATCATCATGCAGTGACAAATCATAACACAATGAACCAAACAACAATATCTACCTATCTGTCAAGATAACACACAGAGGCGAAAACGGTCTTCATTGAATCACCCAGTATTTGCTGCCTTGCAAAATCATAATTAAACACACACAAGGATACCGTCATGCTTCACAAGTCTATATAGAAGTCGAATAACAAGTATTCGAACCCAGGAACTTTGGACGAGCAGAACAGTAAGATAGATCCCGTTCAATCTGAATCTGGGACCAAGGTGGGAAGGTCTATAGGATGAAAACTGCACTTCATGAAATGTTCAACCATTCACTACCTTAAGCTTCCAAAAACTGGTGGTATGGTTTTCTTCTGCTTGTTTCTCAGTGGAAGGACCTTAAGTCAATATTGCAACTGCAAGTCACGTCAATAATTCTAAGTGCCCAAATTCCAGATTATGCCTATTGAGCATCGCTCACTAGTCTCATCCATTATCTGGTATACGCGGGATGCCTCATGGGACATAATAACCGTTGAAGAAGCCATAGGCTAGACTTTTTTTTTCGGGTGTGGGAAATACGTTAATTTGCCGGGGCAACATATGAAGGCTAACCTCGAACCACCCTAAAGCAAATGCATGAGGAAGCTCGGTTTGATCGGACAACAACGACGAAATGGTTTTTTTTCCCACAGAGACTTTTATAAACTAAACCCCAAAAGATATTTCGTTCTTGTTTGTGATATCCAGTGCTACAACAGTGATACATAATACAACAAATTTCATATATCGTAAACATGTTTCTTGGACAGGTGTGATTGCTCATGAATTTCTTCCTGAGAAGAGCACTGTAATATGACGAGAAAACAATTGTTGCTAAAAGACACAATTCTGCCCTCATACAGTATGTGACATGGTAGTGCTAGCCAATACGTCACAAAATCCACAAACTAGGCATGACTTAAAAACCTCTTAAATCGCATTGAGCAGTCAACTCAACGAATTTACGTACTCAAGCCGGAGTGAGAGTAAATGAAATTTGATTTTCCATTTCCTATTCAACTTCGTGACAGATTTTCAGGGGTGTTGTCTCTGTGAGCACATTTTGAAAGAGAGAATCAGAAAGCAACTTTGATCTGGTAGTAAACTTATCGATGCTCCAAAAAGATTGATTTGATTACATTTGCTTTGCCGTTTAAACGACGAGTCCGTACGAGAGGTGCTTTGTATCTTCGTAGTACAGTGTTACTAAAAGAAGGGGGCTGACTTTGATCATATCTTTGTTATTAAAACCAGGCGGTTCGCTACTTTTAGATGTTTCACACACCTGGCTAATGACGATTCATTTCAGCTTGTACTACTGCAAAGCGTAGATACGTGGCGCATTCCAAATCTCCGCCGTTTGTGACGTCCTTAAGTGAAAGTTACACAACAGTTGAATACGCACCAACTTGCTCAATAGCATGGCATATTCAGACGGGGGTGCGCACAAACTCATGGTACACCAGCCCTGTCACCTCTGTTTGTAAGACCCTAACCGGTAAATGGTGTGAGTAACACGGTAGCCCTAACATTCAACTTCGTGAGTGATAACCAAGATAAAGCGAAATGAACAATCTATGTTAGACACACTATGTCTTACATGTGACGAAGGAGACCGTACTGCACCACACAATACTCAACGTGGTTGTGATGGCTGGAATAAATAGTAAACCAGACAGGTATTGACATGGCTACTGGTTATGAAGGTTACCTCGCTGATCAAAGTTAGGAGATGTCCACCGGCCATTCCTACATTTGGTGGAAATGCTCTCACTCGAGCCGGTGTGTGGAAGCGGTGGTAAGTCTGTAGCAGTGACACTATCGATTCTTCCCTTGTGAGATTTCATTGTATCGTCCACCTATTTATTTGCACACTTGTAGATATGTTGTAAACCCTCCTAATCGATACGCTGGTTCGTCCTAGCTATTGTGATTCGCTTGGCAAATTGAGATTCTCGTCCCGGTAACTATTAACACGGAAATTTCGGTCCCGAATAGTACCGCGACTGTCTCGTATTCGCCCCCAAAGCAAGCCGAAAGACGCGTTCAAAATATGGAGTTTTGTTCCTCCCCAAAACGTGTGCGATTAGGACAACAATCATCGGCAGCAACTAACAAGATAAGTTGCCTTACACGTCTCGTGTGCACTGGCTCTGACAGTTGGATTCGAATAATTTATCTGCGATACAAACGCAACTGTCTGAATAAAACTCCTTTACAATTGACCCGGAATAAATATAGGTCGCAAGGCTTAGTAGCCATCAATCAAAATACCATCATCCAGTGTGTGGGACATTCAAAAATAATTCTCCCACTTTAACCCGCAGACTCACCCTACCGAAATGGAGGACTGATCGTATGTATGCCCCTTACTGGTCAATACGTCCAAATGTACTTCGGTTCTATTGCTGCTCGTTGAGGAAACTCACCACTGACAGATTTTTGGACAATTGCCCCCAAAAACCAATTGGCAAAACATTAGTGAGTATATCCGAACCTTAAACAAAACGAGTATGAGAGGATATATTGTGTGCTGTGTTGGTGCTCATTATTGAGTAATTCCTTGGTTAAGCCACGACGAGTTAAAACAGAAAAAGGTTTCGCTTATAAATCTTTTGGATTTATCTGACTGAAAAAAAAATTCCTAAACCGTAAAGGTCATACAGTGAGCAACAACTTGGCATGATCTTTCCAGGTTGACAATATTTTTAATAAAGTGGAAGGAAACACCCTTTAAGTTTCACAACTGAGCACATCCGTTGCATTACCACGGACTTTCCAGTCAGTCATTTTCGAAAGAAAGCATCAGATTCGAGTTTCGTTCTTGTTTACAACTCGTCACGGCTGGAACTATAACGCTGACCACGATTTCATGAATCAACTGTGCTGACTACTGTGCCATTGATCTCACATTAAACACGACTAAATCGTCATTTGTAAACACTCAGCCACATTTACTTGTGAGTAACTTTCAGATTGCCGAATCGCCTCGGGAGGAGACGCATTAGCTGTCCTGTTGACTTCAACCTTACTTTTTTCCAAGTTGAAATCACAGAAATCGTCAACTTACCGTGCGACATTTTGATTACTGATAAGTAGTCATTTTCGATCCGTACACTCTAATCCACCGTTTTATGAATGCATGCCTACTCTCTCGTGCATTTTAATATTCTCCGATCATTTTTCCTAACCTTCTGATCAAGTTTCGGAACTTTTTCTAGTCGAATGAAATATTTGTTTAATAGTAGCAATATTAATCGTTACAGTCTGAGTTAACTGTGTTTTGGCATTTTCAAGTATGTGTGTCATTTACCTCAAAGTATCGTATGGCTCCGGTCATCCTGTGTATCCCGTTCTTTCTAAATCTGCTTCCACACCTTCAACCAGATACAGCTCCAAATTTGAAAATTCTCGCGCCCGTGTGCATGACGTTTCTATTTCTCACTTGATGAGGTTCCATATTAAACTTGGAGTGTTTACGCAAGGGTTTACTCAAACTGGAACCAACAACTTATTTACGTGTTAGTTGTGCGGTTTATCTCAGACTCAATAAAGATTAGTGGTGATATTAAGAGCACTAACTAGAATTGTGCAGAATCTGTCTGTTTCGAGCCCTCTCAGATGACAGTATAATTTTCAGAATGTATGATGAGATAAGTAGTATCATGTTTAGTGGTCAGAAACCGCCGGAAGCACACGACCAGTTTCGTGGTTGTTACCACTCGTCAGTTATACGTACCCGATGCACTCTGACCACACGTTTTCATAGAGACATAACTGACGAGTGTTAACAACTACGAGATTGGCATGTGCTTCTGGTGATTTCTGATTATTACGTACATACTATTTATCTCATCACAAGTTTTCCTTTTATCCGTAGAAAAGGAAGTACATGGAGCCATTTTCTGACTGATATTAAATGATGTGCAACCTAGACAAAAAATCCCGTGTGTTAAAGGGATGTGACAGGAAGTTAATGAATGCTTCGGGTCATAAATGCAATTTGATGAAACGTTCGTCGATTACCTGTGGCAGCAAAATAAACCTCATCGCAGATGTTCAAACATGTTTTACCGAGATAGTCGTGCTTTGTAAAAAGGCATCTTGCAAGCCACAGGTTCTCAACTTATGTAGAGAACAATCACATGGGTCACAATATCTTTCGATGAAAGTTACGGAAATGCGCAGCCGATATCACAGAGATTCAGCAATAAACTTGAATGTCAAAATCCATTTTCCATGTGAAGATTGAACGAATGCCCCATACGATTACCCAGAAGATCTGTTTATGATTCCGGAAAACAATTCGTGGTATATTAGCTCGATCTTTCAAAGCCATACAACATTTACTTCACGGAGCATTAGTGTTAATACTAATAATAATCTTAGTCGTGAACAGCAATATGTTGGTGGAAAGACAAGACAAGCGAGTGGTCTAATTAGTGGAAATAAATAAGCCCATATTGAAACACCCGTCATCACGATGCCTACGCTATCCAAACAAACAACTGAGTTATGATTCAAAGTAAGGTATAATTAGCAACACAGCTCCCTTACAGCTTTCACTGGTCCGCGTCGTTGACCGCATTTATTTTACAGACAACACAGTCAAATAACAACATTTAAACCACCAAGCCCAATTGGCCACCATCTCACCTGCTCTGAGTCGCAACAGCCACAGCTTGGGAGACAAACCCGACCTGCAGTGACCAACAATTTGGTGGACGACTTCATTCCTTTATGCCAAACACCATACACACCTTAAGCCAGTCGGCGGCAGCGTCAGCAAACAGTGTTCGGCGCGGCAGACGACTGGTTAGCATCCTCAGTACATGACCTAACCATGTGAGTCCGTGCAAATATGAGGACTGAACAACAGAACTCGCTCAGCAATCACTACTAGATACCCGCTTTCTAATCTCTTTGTTGCTTATTCGCTGGTGCCACCCGATACGAGTGATGGAACGCGGAAATCGGTGGTCAAATACCTGAAGACGGGTCCACCTACACTGAGCGGCAGTGTTCCGCTGCCGTAAATTAGTATAACCCTCACTGTCACTTTATATAAGCAACCATGAAAGCTTCAGAGAGATACCTCCTAGATTAGCGAATACCGCCGCAGCCTTAGAGATACAAGCTATTGTTTCACTCCGTTTGTCTCCATCGTCAATGATACAAACTCCTGGGTATGTAAACTAGTCAACAACATTCATAACTTCACTATTCCACATTAAATTTGTATAATCACAGCAATCTTGCAGAACTCCTTTGCACTTCGAGGCTGCAAAGCGCATTCGGAGACAGTAATCAGGGTGCAAAATAGCCTCTAACACTGTTTGCGCTGCTCTCAGTTTGTCAAGCAGCTACACCTTGTCATCTACATGATCGGGATTAATTAGTCCTTTATCAAGTAGGAGGTCCGCACCGACACCTTGTGAGTGTCGCAAACAGACCTCTGTTAGTTCGTCTAGGAAAGAAATAAGCAAAACTGATGAGAGTGGACAGCTCTTAACGTATGTTGTTTTTGGTGCAGAATCTGTCAGACAGTCCACCGCAAACCTTTGTTTGAGCTGGAATGTAAGAATAAAGCACCTACAGTATGTTCACATACTAGGGCGGTACACTCCGGCAATTGTTAGCCAGTGGTACGTAGGATGTTGTTTTGGAATTTAGTGGCCAGTGAAAATTTGATTGATACATCCTTGTCCAAAATGAAACACTGTTTACCGTTTCCTAATATCTGCCTCCCGAGTACCAATGAGTCGACGAGATATAGTGGACGCCAGTATCCCAGTAATGATTACGATCAAGCTAATCCCTTTATGGCTTTTCCAAGAGGCCCTCACTCTCTTATTGATTACAGGAACGAATCAATCTTTCGAGATATACTGATCTCTTTTGTACATAGTACATCAGTGTGAATACACCCGTAATACCATAATCGTACAGAATCCAAACAAGAGGAATTTAACTCATGCAAAATTCCTCATAGTTGGTCGATTATGCAGCTACACCCAGAGGTGAATATTTGACCAGATCTAAAACCTGGTGACAAAGTTGACAGCATCTACCTCACCGGTACCATAGTTCACCTCCAAACAGCTCACCAAGTTAACGGTCCCGTTATCTCGTTCATCCAACGCACAGTCCTATGGTCGTACTAACGTTGGAACAATGGATAGTGCTGAGTCATTCATAGTGTCCGATTGATAGTTTGGAGTAAAATCAGTCATCTACGCGGTCTCCATTCGGAACCATATTGATCAGCCACGAGTTCGGTGACAATTTGTATCGTCAACTGACATTTCCCACATCTCTATCAAGCCTCCAAATCCCGTGCATATTTTAGCAAATCTGCCAAGTCGATATACAACTGACATGTAACAGACATGATGTCATGTATCTGTTAGGGCGCCCACCCTATTACCGTCCCAAGGGGCCTCCGCCGTGAGAAAGAAAAAACGATTGACTTTGTCCTAGTTAGCGGACCTGCTCAGAGCGGCCGAGAGGGTGGCCTTGGCTAGTTTTTACCCATCTGCCTTTCTATTCCGCTATACCTATCAGTGACCTTAACTATTTTTTCCGTCAACTGTCCTTCTCCGTTTGGCGACTGCGCATGATATAAGTACTTTGGTATTTGTCGTCTTTGTCG
>LUCH01006797.1:0-27975 GCA_013368495.1 Paragonimus heterotremus
TGGTGGTTGGTTGTGAACACGTGCTTAGTTGCACTCACAGCTCGGTTGTTTATATGCAAGATGTAGGTGTCTTGATGTTGTATGTTTGAATATGGACGTAGCTATTTGTAGTGAATAGGTTCCTCCCTTCTCCCTTTCTTTTCTTCTCTCTTCCTATACAGGGTTTGCTTTTTATTCTTCTTCATGGTTGTGTGGCAGTTAAGCATCAGTTTGAACCACTGATGTATTGCTGTCTATGATGATGATGATGATGACCTGTTCTTAAGCTGATTAATTTTTTTCATTTGATAAAGGGTCTGATAACGGCAGGACGACTAAATTGAACTGTATAGTTGGGCGTTAGTTAGTTTAAATACCGTAGCAATGTGATCAATAAGTCATGGTAAGAACGAAACAAAGTGGCATGCTGTCAACCGGTCGACACGTAAAGTCGTGTACGCCAGTTAGGTGTATATCTTTTATAGCCTAGTTATAGATTGGTGCAATCAGTACGCTGTCTCCTACGGTGCTTCGCATACTTTCTAAGCGTCTGATAGTTTGAAACCACAAAGCTATCACCATGAAGTGCTGCACCTTGCAGACCAAATATTTCCTCCTGGAAGGAATTAACTTCGTTTTTTAGTGGGGAACAATCTAAGTTATTTGTACGAAAGTGTCCGCTATGCAGATGGCCGCTCTGGAGAGGGGTCATTTTATTACATATTGTGTAAAATCTTACAGTTATGGACTATTTAAATAATGGACACGTTAACAAATTAAGTGTTTACTTCGCGTTTATAACCAGTCCATCAAGTTAGTAGTTAGGGACTCGTGACCTGTGACACTGCTGTTGCATCTGTCTCCATATTCTGTGATGGAAAGATGCATTCATACAAAAATCACAAAGGATGAGCTGTAGCATAGTTTTAGTAAAAACGAGTAGTCCGGTTACGTCAGCTGGAAACTACCTACATCCGATCACAGTTTTCCCGAACAGATTTACAATCAGGCTATTTCAAAAAGAAGTATTGTGCTCAAGCTTCGTTTTTGTTGGAGTATGTCACAGGGTAACTTATGTATCCCTCCTAGGTCAATATGTCTAAGCATTTAATCACGATAATTCATCCGTGTTTGATCTCAAGTGGCCGACGACAAATATGTACTTGGTTACACACCCTTCACGGGGAAAGAATGAAATATTTGTTGAATACTCAGTTTGCAAAGTGTTAAGTTGTAAAGTCTACCTGAGTGTTAAAGTTGCAGTCAAGTGTAGGTGGGGTTCAATTTGTTGTGTTATATTAAATACCAGTTACCGTCTGTTCAGGCTCAGAATTAAAACGTTGGAGACCGTATACCGGATAGTATATTGTTTATTCCCAGGAAGTGGATAGTGTACCGGTAACTATTGTGCAACAGAAGTTGGAATGCTTTTGCAAAGCTTAATGAACATGAATCAGATCCACATTTTTGGGAATGTCGCGTTGTTTGATGTATCTGTCCCCAAGTAATGGTCAGTTTTGTCTCATACTGTATATATTATGGCGATAACTAATTATGAATAGAATATGCAAGCATTTGTTTTTAGCTAGAACACGGAAGACATTAGATCGGACTTACCACAGTTAAACGGTGTTGGTCGGCTGCTTTCGACAATAAACATTAAACTGAAGTTTTATTCCTGTCAAAGCTTATCTTATGTGCACATTCTTGTACTCATAGAAGCTTTAATCCAAGATAGCATACTTGCTAAGCAAGTGTGCCACCAGTACACAGTTGTCCTTATTTTAAACATGTTTGCAGGATGAAACCTAAAGGTGCAGCTGCCTGTAAAACCCAGGTTATCAGAATGACTGCAGATGATGCGCATTCACTCTCGCATCATTTTACACCAATAACCATGCAATTTGAACAGATAAGTCAGATACGTTTTTTTTGCACAGTGTATCTCTCGAGCACATTGTTGCCGCATCTCAGCAGGTATCCATTACAGCCTGCTAGTTTATACAGTAGAGCTTATTGCACACTGTGTTGCCAAACAACAAAATCAACTAACATGGTTGGCTGCATCCGTTTCGGATTGGTTTGTCACAGTGACCGAGACAAAAGGACACCTGCGCATACCACTCATCATAAGTGGTTCGCACTACACCACTCGCGTTCCCACTCACACATCATGTATCCCGTGTAAATCCGAAAGAATAATACTAGGTGGTGATTGATCGGAGGTCTTTGTGTCCAGCCGGTCAATACCAATACCAATGATCCCCCCCACACACATCAGTCTGCATCAGTTGCCAAAGCAATTTGTTACTGATGAGCAAGTCTTTCTGTGCGCAGAGAGATGAATTTCATTTGTTAATCGCCGCCCGTAATTAAAATTTCACAATCAACCTGAAGTCACAGACTTCATTTTACCTGTTGAGCAATTCTTTTATCAGCCGTCCTGCTCCTGTTCCTCACCATCATCAAAGACAACAGCAACAAATCAGTTAGTGTCATGGCTATCCAACTGTCGTACAAGCAAGATAAAATAAACCTATCCTAATTTAAAAATTACTGCAAAAACGCTGGGTGGAATTTATTTTATACAAGCCTCTCTAAGCCCAAACATTCAGCAGTTTGTTTGTGATCGTCGTTGACCTGCTCAATTGGTAAGCCTCACATGTTCATAACTCAATCTGATAACCGTTTCCTTTACACTATTGGACCCGATAAGTAGCTATAGCCCCTAAATTTTCTAATGAGATCGACGATCACTACGGAGGATTTTTATTTTTGAAAGTTGAGCATCGTTCACACTTTAGGGTTATCGGGGGAACTATTATGTTATCGCTGTAGACGATTGAATAACCTGAGTTTTACTCACAAAAAGATGTGGCTGGTCTTTGGGATGCGATAAAGTGAGCTTGCCTACTGTGGAGACCGTGACGTGGTAATAAACTAGCTCGTAGCGTAGGTACAAACATTGAGATCTCACTTCACGTTGGTTCCTTCCAGAACGTATGACTGATGCATCATCTGCTTCTACCCCTTCGACAATAAGAATTACTCGGAACTTGATCTTTACTCACAGTCGCACCGTCCTTTTCTAGCTGAAAGTGAACTTCGTTGTAATGTGATGTTCAAAAAGCCTGAGGCAGAAGCCATGAGAAAAAGATGGGAGAATGTATCAGAGCAGATATTCGGGCTTATTTCGCTATGCTGATATTCGGTAATAATTTTGAACATACTCTATAATGTTGTGCGGTGTCTCTCCTGGTCTTCCACAAGGCTTCAATCAGTATAGGGAGCTTACGTAGACATCCCGCTATGGAAACAAGAGTACACCAAATAGGTAAAGAACCCTTAGCCTACAGTATTCTTTCTTTAGCTGACGAAAGGAAAGTATTATATTACATTGGAACTCTGGGTACAATCCACTGCTGTTGCAGTCGCCGAGATCTTTTGTTTTTATAAACTGTAATTATATTAACGTGGCGGATGACTTGATAATTTAATCCACTCAGAAAGGATCGAGATGCTCGTCAAGGTGTTCAGTCAAAATGTAATCTTTACCAATCTTGGATATTCCAATTGTTAAACAGTCATACCTTAGAATTCATCTGCTGATAAGAAAACCCATAGCTTTGCAGAGCTTCACAATTGTCAATAGTTCATCTATTGCTTTCACGACGAGACTGTTGTTTGTATTTTCTTATTCAGCTTCAGAGACCTTGTTTGCTTGTGAGTGAGGATCTTGTCAATCCTTGATTTATCTGTTTTGTTTAGTAGTTTATCAGAACTCGGGTTTAGTGGAACAGCTTTGGTGGACGATGGTTCAAAGGTCTTGTGATTCGTCACACATGCTAAGAGTCTTATCACATTCAGAGTTAAGATGAACGTCCCTTCAGTTTTCACCAATGACCATTCTTGCGTCGTCTTGCAAGGTTTCCTATCTATGTGAGTGTGGCAGTTGTTACGCTGAGGAGAAGCTCTTTGGAGGCTAACAGTGCTGTTCACTGCCCTTCGATGAAGGATTTTAAGTTCCTTGTTTTTAACCTTAAACCAATCAAGGTTTTGCTTTTCCTTCTAGCCAAAATTTAACGTGGTGACGTTATGAGTCGCAGTGTGGATGAATTCATGTTCCTCGAACAAGGGTCTGCCGGAATTCTCTTAGGACACGATCGATAGTACTTGCAAAATGATTAAGCGATGTTGACCATAATATTTTGAGATAAATAGTTTTTCACACATTTTGTTACTTTAGATGAACAATGCGTTAGGCCATAGGTGAATTTTGCTATCACCACAGGATTGGTTGACTTCATAGTCGACGCTGTGACAGCTACGTGTAAGGTTTACTCGGTTCAACCATTACTTTCTGGTAGCAGTGTTATTAATCATATTCTGCCTGCATATCATATTCTAAGTTACACACTATTATATCCACAATATCATCCATGTATTTCCAGAGTACCAAACAAGCACTCTATGTGAACTATTGCGAGTGGAATGCTGTTCCGGAGGCAAAGTCGGAAAGCAGTCCAATTATTGTTAAATGTGGTGAAACCTTTGAGTTGGAGAATGGTAAGTTCTGTCAGAAGTTGTCGTAGATTGCGATTCGAATGCCTTCTGAACAGAGTTATTGAATTGTAGCTTGATACATGTTTAAATATACTTCATTCACTATACATCATCATACTAGACAATCAGTTTCTGATTCATATTGCTGCTTAGCTGTCACATAAACACGAAATGCGTGAGACTTAACCAGGGAAAAGTGAATAGAACCTATTTCATTGAATAGTTCCTTCAAACCACAACCAAATCTTATCTCCAAGATCGATGTTTTAACTAATCCTTGATGACAGATAAGTACCGTCCCAACACGTGAAGGACTAGCGAATGAAGCAGTCACGTGGATCGTGCGACTTCACAACCGATTAAGGTATTTGCGTAGAATGGGGTACTGACATATCCTGAGGTATACAGTGCAGTTATGATGATGATGATGATACACTGGGGAATGCGACAGCTGCGATCAGCTGTGGGTGATATCCAGTGTGGGTGAAAACTAAAATCCCCTACTACTCATTAGTAGTATCCTGAGGTGTTCGCTCATGGGTGTTAGCGTATGGTCAGACTCCTCAGATGGTACAAGCGGTTAAGGAACCACAAACGTTTTGTATACGTCGCGCCGCACGGAAATTGTAATACTGGCTGAAGGCTTAAACGCTCTAGTAAACAGGCTAAACACTGATGAGCAGCTCGTGTAGCCCACACTCTTGCGGGACTTTGCCGGACTGATAACGCTGCATTTTTGTGTGCATTTTTGTGTTGCTTACGGTCCATTCCTGACGAGTACTAATTTTTGACGATCTAGGCGTCATTGTGCGTCAATCTGGCGACCTCCATTGCCGAGTCAACCGTGGACAGTGATCAACCACATAACCGTCAGTCATTGGTGGCATGGTTGTTTGGAAAACTGGTAGTAAACTTGAAGCACATACGTAGAACCCGACCGTGCACTGTTATGCGCAAACTTTGCTGTGCGCTTTGGTGGGAGGACATTTTATCGTCAACCTTAAATTGTCTTATGTAAACCAGTAGGTGTCCATATGGTATGTGATTCATAAGTGAGTTACTGTCTCATGTGGTCGCCCCGTGTTAACTATAGGGTCATATGGATTCAGAGAGTTTGAATACGGGTCAGATGAGGATGCCAGATGACCTTCCTGCAAGCCAAACCTCACTTGTCTCATTTGGGAAAGACTGATAACAATGATAACTTCCAGTACGGAACTGAAGACAGCTACCATAGACTAGCTGGAATAACCAACGTTCTGATTTCAAAATGAGACTTCATGACGTACACAGTTAAGGGCTATATATCTTTGAAGAAAAAATGGTTAACTTGACTAAGCTGTAGGTTTTACAGATCGCATCTTAAATACCATCCACAACTGATCGCATCATTCGCGATGAGATAGTCGGTAGGCTAACACATTTCGAAACGAAGTGTTAGATTAGTGTTTTGCTCTCATGAGGGCACATAAGTAACATATATCCTCGTCCGAACCGGAATTTGCAGTCCGAGCGTTGTGTTTGTGAAACTAGGCTGTTATACGCAACGCCAATAGCCGTACAACGAGCATGATCGTGTTGATGCATATGCTGTTAGACAGCAGTGTTTGTTTTTGTGTCTATTAATTACTGTCTTAATTCCGTCTTTGTGCAATAGTCATCCTGATGTGAGTTTACGCCGTGTCAGCACCACCGTCCAGCATGTCTCGAGGGAAGTGAACTCGGAATATGACGGTTGCTCTCTGCATGCATGCGTGATTGTTACAATGACCCAGATTTCGGAAAGCCATATGCCAGAAACCATCAGTGGATTCTCTCAATAATCCGGATCCCTAGGTGGCTATCGGACACGCTTGGAGTGTGTGAAGATGCTTGTATTGTGTGCTCTGTCCATATGCTTTAAAGGCTCAGACGACTTTGAAATCGCAATCCACGCAGTGTTTGATATTCTTCGGTAACTTGGTTCGTGTTACATTTATGGGTGTAAAATGACCAGCTAGTTCCGGAAAGCGATTGAAACCCCATGATATACCTTCGTCTGTGGTCTGTCTTGGTCCCAAATCTGTTGCTAAGTTCTCTGCTCCACATTGTTCACGACACCAGTGGAACTGTGTAGATGTGAATTCCTCATATTTCAGTTTGTTCGTCCCCCAGCACCTTACCGCACTCGAATCATACGGTTGTCACACATCAGAAGTGATTCACCAATGGATGCATGTAGATTTGCGAGAGGGTAATTGTTATAGAATTTATTAGCATTTACACTGATGGTCGAGACGGAGGCTCTTGCGTCCAATTCCATTGTTATCGGTCGTTATTTGATACAGGCTTCCACAACTCATGGTGAGGTTAGAGTGTTCGATAAAGAATTCATCCTTAGAGCATGCATGCCAGATTCACTTCCATCGGACTTCTCTATCGAGTTAACATTTGGTGAAAACGCATTCGGTGGTTTTGCGGTAGACTTATTCGAGTTAGGCGTTCACTATGGCATAATTATCGCACATTTCGGTTCAGTGTCGGCAGTTGGAGAAACAGGTGTTTGTCGGCACAATAATCTTTCCACCTATCTGTTCTGTGCGCTCCGATGCTATAGTCACTGTCAACGGTCACTTTAACCAACCTTACCCCGGATTAATGTGCCATCTTTTTATAAGACTAACTTTCTTAGTGCGTTTTCATCTGACGTAACGACATTCAGGAACTGGAACAGCATTACTTCTCCTTGGGGCAGACTGGTATGAGCGAACGATGAAATCGTCAGTTTTCTGATTTGAACTATATGACACTGAATAAATAGCTAAGCGTATTCTGAAACGCTCGGGATGCGCGATCAATTGGTCATTTAATCACGGTACACTGCTTACGTTGGTTGGGTCACGTACTCCGTATGTCATCTGATCGTTTACCGTACCGGGCATTATATTCCGAGGCCGCCGACAGTTGGGTTAAACCGCGTGGTGGTCAACCAACAACGTGGTCACGAAATATGAAGACCCTGACTGCTCCATTGAGCAAAGTGGGTAGGTGTCGCCTGCCTGGATGAGGTCCTCGTGATCACTCAAACCACTCGTTAGAGACGCTATCCGAGATGGCGAAGTGTCGCAGTCAATGGCGTACCTGTATTCATACTATTTCTAGTTCATCCTCTTAGTCTCCTGTTATTAACTTTTGACTTTCTAAGTAACGTTTTCTTCCAGGATATTCCATGTCAATGTTGGGAGTAGCGGCGGCCCGAGCCACAGTACCTTTTGGTCAGGCTCATGGCTGTTATGATGATGATGATCACACATTTGACTGGAGGCTTCGACGGCAGTGGTAATAATGGATACATTTTCCATATGAAGAGCAGTGAACTGTTTTTGACTGACTTCTACAAGTGAATGTAGCACAGTTTTGACCTTTTGAGCTTCAGTACATGAAAGAGTATGTTTCAGTACTGGAGATATTTCTCAATAATCCACAAATGTTTCGTTCTGTACAAAACGACCTCATTTGAAAACGTTACTGCATGCGATGGTTCGTTTTGACTCCTATTGTTATATAATACGACTCACCCGTCAGACGTATCCGCATGAGAAGCGGTTGTTTTGTTGTATGTTTAACCCCAATGTGCTTGATAATTTGGTTTTATCGTGCAAATTTGAAAGTGAAATCAGATAATGTAAATCGGCTAAAGATGCCCACCCAGGACGACTGTCTCTACACATTTGCAACTGAAATATGAGAAGTCAGTTTTGTAGGCAGCTTCACTTGTTAATCCTCGCCAGATTCTTTTACAATTACATGGAATATTCACCATTTATATGTGAAACAGTAAAATAAGTCAGGCAGATCAATCAATGTGTTGCAGAATGAGGTAGGTCAGCCCAATAGAGGGAAGTCTTGGTGTATGTGTGTGTGCAGGCGGAGATGCCAGGATGTTGTGCAGATGTTGGGGAGACTTAGTGTTGAACCGGACGGTGTGGAGAAATATGACCCGGACGGGCGTCATTGAGTTCAACGAGCAACTATTGCGCGGCCGAGAACGAAAGCGCGCGGTACACAAGGGAACCGTCGGTGCCATAGGTCGCGGTGACATGAGTATATGGCGTTGCAATGTGTGCGGCCACGAATGCGCTGGCCACCTTGGATTAGTAGGACACCAACGTCGGCGAAGTGACAGCGAGTACGTTAGGCTCAGGTAGGTCATATCAGTATATCCATTCTGTTTTTGTTAATGGTTGCATCGACCAAGACTATGGTCGTTTGACAACTTCGGTGTCCGTAGTCTTCTACCCATTCTTATCTTCAGCTTTGTTGCTGTATTGTATGATGACTCCTTTGCCCGTTCTTCTCGTAGTCCAACTCTGAATTTGGTTTTTCCTTCTTATCCTATCTGGGATGCAGTAACATACTCACGTGTACTGAAATGCTTTTTGTGTTACGTTTTAAATATCTTTGTTCTCAGTATAGACCTTGTCACTGTAGTCTTTCTCTCTCTCTATTTTCCGAGAGATAAGTGTTTCCTTTTCTTGCCAGCCATTCAATTGGCTAACCAGCATTAGTAGGCTGAACACAAAGGCCTTATTCACAAACCTACTGGTTTTATTCTTTCGGGTCCACATCGGTCACATGATGTAACAGTGTAGCCGCAAGTGGTTCAGCGCAAGCCACTTGGAGTAATGGTTTGACGCGCAGGTGTCCTTTGGCTTCAGTCACTGTGACAGACTAATCCGTTTCAGATGCCGCCAACCATGTGTGTATGTGTGGAGGAGTGGCATGCGTACCAGTAGTGGTTGGCATCGTCAAATGGTTCACACATGAACAGGTTTCACGTGATTTGAGGATGGATGTCCAAGGGGGTAAAGAGTTTGCATAAACTGCTTCTGCATAGATAAGTATGAATAATGAAGTCTTTTGACAGTGTCCTCAGCCGGTGGTGGCAGTCGTACTTTAACCGATTTGAAATGGGTTTGGCACGCTTTGCAGATGTCTGGGAATGCTTCGTCCAGTTTACTTCGATAGCCAATATCAATTATATTGGATCAAAAAGCTCCTAAAATTGGCTTATCAAAATCATTGGCCAATGTCACAACAGTCAATTCAGTGTGGATTAGTTGCTCACATGAGATCGTCTCAACGTTAACAATAAGTCGCTTAGACGGTAACACAGTCGTGTTTCAGAGTTGGAAGAGGAACTGATCATGTGATGGGGATATGGTGGTGTGCAACCTAAACAAACTTGGGGGCAGGGTGAATGGCAGCTCAGGGTCACGAGATTAACACTAGTTTCACAAAACAAGAAGTTTCTTATAGGAGAGTAGAAAGTAATGAATTAGGTACACGAAGGTGGCTGCTGCTGCTGCTGCTGCTTGATAAGTACGACTGTATTGGTGATCCATGTTTTAAGCATTCCGTTATATCGTGACACAGCGGATGACTTGATAGCGTCGATAACTTGTTTGGTTCCTCACGCTATTGTATCGCCATCTTGACAGACACAATATAGAAAACATGCAATAAGTGTTGGCAGGGCAAAGATCGCAGCACCACTAACCGTTACTGTAGTTACCCTATTCGTTATTGTCAATTATGTTAGAGCTACGAGTGCCATTTTTACTCTTTCTGTTTCCCACTTTTATATGTACTTAAACATTTGTTTGAACGAGTAGAGATACCGACAAGTCCCCCGCGCACTCGAACGTACGACCCCGCTACGTGCACGCTTGTCGCTTCGCTCCGTTATCGTTTCATATTTGTATCCGTTTATTCTCGCGTTGACTTCGCAAGTCAACAATATACTCTTTGTCTACTCGCTGTATTATTCTCAACCGGTTATCGTCGGTTCGCTCGGTCCTACATTACGCAGTAGTTGTTCCAGCTCCTGAGTTCAACTGATCGTGATTAAGTGAGTTTGGACGACTAAACGAACGCCTTCTGGCACAAATGTAGAGTTTGTATAACAAGATACTAATATCATTGGCAATTTCAACACTCAGATTTCAATCCCACTTAGTGTATTCATAGGCTCCTGTTGTAGCAGATTGGTCACATCCGGTCATTTACAAGGCAGTCGGCCGAACCCATTGTTTATAGTAATCATTGTATAACTGTTACCAGTAACTCAATCCGTTGGTTCTTAACGTTAAATGTATTCTAATACTCACATTCTGTTTTTTTTCACTCAGTGCACATCCTCTAACTAGAAAATGTTTTCCACTGCGTATTTCACTCCGTTCTGTTTTAGACATTGCAATCGCGATGGCATTCAATCCCAACGTTTTTGTTGAACACGATTTCCCAATGGATCCATCGGAATCGAACGAAGAAGCCCTACTGCTCGCGGTAGACCGCAAAACAGAAGACAATAGATATCAGCTCATCTGGTTAGGGCTTCACTTTCTAGACATGGAGAAAAAACTGACTACAGTCGAGTCAAACAGTGTGATTTGCTCATCTGCTCCGCTGAGGCCAAAAGTCCTCCGACCGGATGATCGATACGGAAAGTCAGAACAAATATTACAATCTCTAGGGTATTATGCTCGCTTGAGGAAAACCGTACAAAAGTCTGAAGAACAGCCTGGTTTTTCATCAGTCAACAGTCTAAAGATAAATGACATGGTGAAACAATTGGGCCAAGAAGGAAACCTCACAGACGATTTAACCGCTCAACCTGATTCGGAAAATCAGGATAGAACCTTCTTTTCTCAAAGTGAACCACTAAAACTGCCACAAGATCTGCCCGTTAAAAAACCACAGAAGAAGTTAATAGAAGAACTTCCAGGTGAAAAACTGAAGACAATTAACTGGCGAGCAGAAGTTGTCGCTGCTATCCAAACTGGGAAATCTGATACGAATCGACCGAACCAGTTGAAGCTCACTTTTGATTTGCCTGGAGTTACTTCGGGCACACAATGTGATTTGGATATTACAAATGTAAGCAAAATTGACATTGCTAATATGGATTGTTTCTGATAAAATCAAAATTCAAAAGGTGCAATGGCAAACCGACAGCGTAATGTGATTTGCCGAAATCTGGGGCTATGCGTGGTTAAATTTACACTTGAGTTGATTTCGGCTTGCTTGGGTTTGGCAACCAAATAATTCTCCCTTATGACCCGATGTATTTATTGAGGTCTACGTTATCAGTTCATTCTTGATTTCGTTAAACGAAGGCGTAAGAGAAATGAGATTGAGTTTCATAATGTAACCTAACATACCAGAGAGTGTTTTGTCTTACATACTGTCAGTGTTCACTCTGTCGAATGGCTAACGCGAAAAATCCATTCGTTTTGTCACTGAGTTAACTATTGTCCATCCGGTTCCACTTCCAAGGTGTTGACCTGGTCATTCGCAGGTGAGAGGGCTTGAAAGGTTGGAGAGATGAGATTTAGTGAGGCTAAATGGTGCGAATGTTGTTTGATTGAGTTGATTGTGAAGTGAATGGAAATACTAAAAACAGCAGTTTGTCTGAAAACTGTTCAGTGATGTGTACTCATATGTACTCTTACAATGAACCACTGTTCCCCTTGAATTTCCGGCATTAGTCTTCCCAGATTAGAGTTTAACATTTTAATTTCTATATTTTTCCCCCGAGAAATGTGGGTTTCACTTTCATACTGGCAAACCATCTGGTTGACCAGAACTGACCGACTAAACTTGCATTCACGCGCCTCCTGGTCTTATTCTTTCGCGTTTACACCGGATGTATAGTGTATGAGAGGAACCACTGGTGGTGTAGCGCAAGACACCTGTGATGAATGTTCTATGCACGCCTTCGTTGGCCTTGGTTACTGTCACAGGCCAATCCAAAACGGATGCCCCCATATGTATAACTCCGTTTGAACATTTCGGCATCTGTGAAAAACTTTTTCATTTGCTTTTCTAAACTTGTTCATATTCCATCCTTGTCCTAGAAGGTTTGATCAACTGTCCATTTTTTGTATCTCGGAGTGTCTGAAATTATAGGTTTCAGTAGCGTTGTCTCGGTTGTGTCACCAGATGTCACATTAATACATGGTAAAATGCGATCTTTTCACAACAGCTTTGCTGCTTACTGACCATTTATCAACACTACTCAATTCATATTAATAACTACTTCACAATTTTTACCAGACATCTTTATTCTTTTATACACATCAATACATTTATTAGAACCCAGTGATTTTAGGCTCCTTCTAATCAACAAACCAGTGGTTGTTTGCTCTCTACGTAATACACTCGCAATTGTGACAAGTTGCTTCTTTGTCACAGGTGACTTATGGCACACTAACTTCTGAATCAGTGTCAAATTAGAGGTTGGCAAGAACATCTACGTTTCTCTTTCAAAAGATCACTAACTTACGCTCGTCTTGGATACGGGCTTATTTATGTACCAGAATTAGTTGTCAAGGTTACCCGCGTTACCGGGCCTTCTCGTTGTTATGCTCCCGTAATCAACGAACAAAAGTTTGTGGTCTCACTGAATCGGCCACAGGTAGTTTAGTAGTTTATATTCAACTGTTTAAAATGGGACACAAAATGATACATTTTATTACTAGAACAGGCTCTCTCCAGAATAAAATTGAAAACACAAAAAATTTGAGGACATGCTCCACCATCTACAACTGGGTAGATTCAGTTGTATCGTACCGGGTTCATATGCTCGAAAGGAAAGTTGCAAACTGATCACAAAACCGCACGCTACGGACATAACTATAGAAATGATTTATTCACAAGCGCGCTCAAAATTGCGTTGATCAACATCCTTTTGCACCGTTGCTTGTGTATCGGATTCCTTTGGATAAACGGCAGAGTGACAGTTTAATTCAGCTCAATTGCAAATCATGCATCCTCGTAACAATAATTCAATTTTGAACAAACTAACAAATCCGGAGCCATACGGTCGATGTCAGTAGTTATCCGCACAGAACATCAATCACCACATATCACGTACTCGAAACAAATCATCGTCTTGTCGAACAAGTAACCTTTTCAAGCATTTTTATCCACTGGAACAAACACCTATTACGTTTTAAATAGGCGATTGTCAACGCATAGTTACGGCCACCATCACGTGTCAGAAAGAGGCTCTTCACCGAACTGAGTCTATACTGGTAATAGCTGTGGAGACTTTACATTTGCGCATGGTGCACTCCATAAAATATGGCTTTATGACTAACCCGCAGCATTTGTTTTATGTCTTCCGCAGACGTTGGTAGGATTGGCTAAAATGTTTTGATTGGCTGATATTTAACACAGAGTCGGTGTGAATTTTCTCCCGGTGTGACAATTTCGGTTGTGCACCGTCGATCCGAATTGATCGGCCGGAATCGTCAAATAGTTTAACTCCGCCAAACGATCTTCAAGTGGGCTATATCAGATGATGCTCTATTGACTGGTAACGTAACTCCCGCGCTTGATGCTTGGTAATTGGGCTATTACGAATCTGGTCAAACAGACACTAACGATTAATACCTCTTGTTCCAATGTTCCCCATTTTAAACACCCCCGAAACACTCACAAAGATGTTTAGTATTTAGCCTGATGAAGCACAGGAAACAGGTTTGTTTGCTGCGAGTTTCTCCCCAACAAAACCGGTCATACGTTTTGGTACAGACTCACTACCGTTTTTACATTTTTCTACCCAAGGACATGAGATCAAACTGAAGAGCCAATATTCTGTTGTTTCTTTTCTATGAGGCATGCGTTTCTAGGTTCGCAAAGTACAACACGACTGTTATTGAATCCTTCTCCAACAAGCTTGTTATATCCAAAAGGATAGCCACATCTTACATTATTAAACCCCCGCTTCCGGGCTCCTCTACGCGAGAGATTAGCGTGAAAGTAAAAATATCATCATATGTAGCCGTGACAAAAATAAGCTGACCGAGCTGTGGTTTTTAAAGTCGACAGTAGACCTATATATGATTTGTTGAGAAACCGAGATGCCAGTTCGTCCAATTAATTTAGGAGTTAGAAGAGCTGTGGTGACTGTATTTACTTATTACAACAAGACAATGACTATTATCTCACTGAGATACTGAACGTAAAACAGGGTGAAGGGGAAATTCTTCGGTATTGAGTAAAACGACAGGTGTATTACTTATTCAAAGAAAGCCACAATGTTACACAGAATTATTTACAAAACGGTCTGTTGAAAGTATTACACTACCAGTATGACGAGGTAGGTCAGCTGGATATGGAAATGTACCCAGTCTGTTATTTTCAACGTCTAGTATACAAGCTGATCTCCAGTACCTTATGGTAATTAGTGGAAACTGAAGGGCTTTGGTAGCTTCATACCTTGCTCCGTCCACTGGGAACATGCACATGATCCACCACTACATTATTCCAGCCGATTTTATATGAGTTTGTGAACGTCCTGTGAAACAGTAACCTTTTGAACCAGTCCTGCTAACGTCTGCGGAAGACATAAAACAAATGCTGCGGGTTAGTCATAAAGCCATATTTTATGGAGTGCACCATGCGCAAATATAAAGTCTCCACAGCTATTACCAGTATAGACTCAGCTCGGTGAAGAGCCTCTTTCTGACATGTGATGGTGGCCGTAACTATGCGTTGACAATCGCCTATTTAAAACGTAATAGGTGTTTGTTCCAGTGGATAAAAATGCTTGAAAAGGTTACTTGTTCGACAAGACGATGATTTGTTTCGAGTACGTGATATGTGGTGATTGATGTTCTGTGCGGATAACTACTGACATCGACCGTATGGCTCCGGATTTGTTAGTTTGTTCAAAATTGAATTATTGTTACGAGAATGCATGATTTGCAGCTAGGCTGAATTAAACGAAACCAACTGAACATCACTATGGCTTCAGGCACATTTCTGACTGCCCGCCGAATAAGCTCAGTGTTTAGAACCAAACCCTACCGTCGAATACTCAAGATGCTTCTTAAACATCATGGATGGAACTGGCTCATTCCGTTGATACAATGTGCAGATTCCTCTGCTATACATTAACATAGCCAATACGGTTGGGTGGTTGGCAAGCAGCTTTGTTTTCTTCTATAGGCTGCGGCTCTTTCAAACGAGTTTTTCGACATGTGAAGGCAGGGTAAGTCTCTGTAACACGAGTTCACAGTCCTCTGGCAGATTTCTCTACAGACTGCTACCCAGGTAACGGAAGTTTTTGAAGCTATCCACTACTCTTCGATTGACTACGATCCCAAGTCCTGGCAAAGAACCTCCGCCCAGGGAGGGCTGGGAAAAAAACATCCTTACTTGTGTTGATTTCCAGACCAGATCTGAGTACTTCGGTCGCGAAGTCTGCGGCCAGTCGCGGAATTTCCTTTTTAATATATGAAAATAGGATATTATCCGCCGCAAACTGAAGCGTACGTATTGTTGAAGTACGTAGCCTAGCTGGGGGCACTAAACGTTCCACTATTCAGCAGGCCCCATTCGTGCAGCAGTCAACTTAAACACCGACCTCAGACCTCTGAAGAGTAACTGTTAGCATTTCAATCAATTACATACTGAATAGTACTGGAGCTAGAACACAAACCTGCTTCACATCAATTATTACGTCAAAACCATCGGGCGTCGACCCACGCGACTGCACCTTCATCGTGACAACTTGTCTTATTTGATTGATCACCACTCTGGACCGTTTTGGCCGCCAGCACGTGTGATTAAATCAATAAGACGTGGTGTGCTAACATGTGTTCTGTTTCTCAACTCGGGCTACGGGTCGCACCCGTCTACTGGTGCGACATCGTGTCCTCGTTTACCAAATCTTATTACCCACGTGCAACCTTGATTCAAATAACAAAGTTACCTAGCCGTCCAATCATATCAAACACTGCCCACGATGACTTGTGGCTCACGGAATTGAAATCTTGATGAGATTCGCGAAGGAGGCTGGTTACGTTCACAGCACTTTTCTTAGCTTTATCTAGCAAACCTCTTGGTGATCATACTGCGACTCAGTCAAAATCCAAACTTCTTTCCCCTAACAATTCATCTTCACTTACAGCCTTTCCATTTCCCAATTATCTACTAGCTGTCTGCACGTCGGCTAAATCTGTGGAGAGGGCATGTGAGGCTTTGGCGTCTTATTGTAACGGGCTAGTCACGGTCACCAAATCGAGTACAGCCGGTTAGTTTACAAGAGGGTCAAAGTGCCTGCGCCCAACTTTCAGGATGTCTACCGGTTGAATGCATGAAAAGCCACAGTTCCTGTAAATCGATAGGTTTGGTCAGCCGAACGGATGAGCCAAAAACCGCCTTCAACAAGTCCTAGAACTCCTTTTGTTGTCGGTGATTAGTGTAGCTTTGCATCAGCTAACCCTGCTTTTTCCACCAACCTTCCTTGATTCCGCAAAGACTTTCAGCGAGTTGACGACCAGCAGTCCGGAACATGGTAATTTTGGCTTCATTATCCTTGTCCATTGTAGAAATAATAAATACTGCACTCTTCAGTCTTGTCAACTTGGAGACAACTGCATTGTTTTCATCGAACCAGTCCTCACATTTCTGATGGTGATTATCGGTCGTCTGGATAGCTTTTGAAGTTATCTGTCACTTGCGGCGTTGTCATACCGTCAGGGTTAGTCAGTGCCGAAAAGTCTTTTGGACAAATGGCAGGTGCACATTGAAAAGTAGTTATAGTCTTGCACTTCCCTAGTCGTTTGACATCCAGTTTCTGACGTTGTTTAGATAATCTACAACAAACAAACTTGCAAACATGATTACACGATTTGGTTCTGACCAGCCTATGATCTGTGCGACATTCAGCCCAGCGTATCACTCGCGTGATACGCACTTCGCGAATGTCACGCTGTCACACCATCACATAATCAGCCAGCTGGTGATGACCGCTTCATGAATGAGTCCACGTCGTCCTATCGCTCGCATTCAGCTGGAATCGGATGTTTGTGGTAGTTAACTGACGAGTTGAGCGCAGGCAGAGCGAATGATAATCGTTTTCGTTGGCGCGAATGCCATGTGATCCGAGGACTCTCGGCCAGGCTACCGAAACACTCCAAGATCGCACGCTGAAGTCATCCAGAACAGATGGTCGGTCACTCACCGCTGGCTAATGAGGCGTGGCAGACAGTTGATCATAGAATTGTTCGTTATGTAATCCGTTCGAAACTTGGCTGGACCATAAACACTAACGTATGTAGCACACTCACCTAGACCATGTCGTAGGTGCACGAACAGGATTTGAGGACTGGTGTCATGCGTTTCCTCCACACTCAAGACATTGATGTGGTCAGCGATTGCAAAACAAACTCCGTGCTCAAGAACATCTTCTGCTGGTCAACTTATCCAGTAAATGTGTCCAGCACCTTTGTCTGGGAACTTACTTTGATGCTGAGGTTTGTCCCACTGGAGGCTGCGACATCGATACCGTAGTGGCTCCGTTTCATGACAATCAATGCATTGCTCAGTTCCGTCCTTCCGATGCTGCATTGATCCAGCAACGTACGCACGTTCCGCGTCCTAAAGAGAAACGTCTTGCCCCCACATGCATGTCTCAGATTGACATGTAGAACTTTATGTTTGGCCTCATACGCAACAATTTAACCTGTCAGACAAGGGAATTTGAGATTTTCCTGGGGGACTGCACTGGAGCCTTCGATTTACAGGGCTGACATCTGAGGCAACAGCTCTTTCTTGGGGGACTCTGCTCAGACCCTCTCTCAAAATTCTGCCATCTGACAGTGAGGGTAGGGAGACTAGTTCATCCTGGAGGCGTACAACTTTGAGGATTCATTCTGATTACTGTTGTACACGGTAAGCTACGTCAGCCGGGAGCTGGTGCAGATTTTTTGATTTTGTTGGATAGTGTGTTGACCATCACAATCAACCGTTGGGTGATCAAATTACTCTTTGTTAGACGATCCATCTTCTAGTCACGTTCCGCTGCACGCGGAAGACAGCAATGCTGCAGCTGCAAATATAGTTCCGCAGTATACTCCTAAACCCATACCGTTCTGCTCAAACACTTCTACGTAGTCACTTGTGCGACAAACAAGCCTATAAGTATAACTGTTTTTCCGTCTGGTTGTTCTCCTGTAGCATATCTGATGTGGTTAAACTTGGGAAAACCCAAGTCCCAATCAGCTTCGCCTTCTGAATCAAAGCAGCACACATGCTTGATCACCACACCAACGTGGCGGAAGAGTTCAGGAAACAACAACACAAAGACAGACTAACACAGATGGTATGGTTTATGTTTTTAATTCACAGTGCATCTGTTAATGACGATTGCATATATGTTTTTACATACCGCTATAATAATCACAAGAATGTGCATCCACTAGTTGTTACTATCGGCTCTATCCTCTCTGCGTGAGCGTTGTTAAAGCATGATCTGTAACATGCGTAGATAATTTCTGATCGCGCTCTGTCATCTCGTTTCTGCCCGCGTAAGTAATCAAACACTCACAATTTCCCCTAAAAATCACACCCAAATAGGAAACTAAACAGCCACTCGTAGTGTCTTTAATATGCAGTCTTGCTGGCTTGGCCAGCACATCATGTAAGCATAAAATGGTTCATCCTGTACAAGTCTAGATCACTAGATGGTGGTCTCATTCTGCGTCCCAAATGCTTGATCACTTCTGTTTACACAGAGTTTTCCATCTCGATAATGCATAGTAAGTCCTGAATCATCTACGGAGGTGATTCTACCCCCCACAGCATCGCCTGTTCTCACAACCCCCTCTTTTTTTCACTTTCCAGTGCGTTAATGGATTATACGTGCAAAATGCCTTGGCATAATCTTTATGCCTTTAAAGTGTTATCGATATTTGTTCACGGATACTGGAAGTCGTTCCAAACTTACCATATATCAGTGACTTGCCGAACGTGGTTGTACTTGGTCATCGTTGTTCCTGGGTAACGTTAAAGGTGTGCCAAATAACAGGTACATTTAAGGCCGATCGTAATGGTTTGTTCATGATCGACCTCAAATCATACTCACCTAGCTGCAGAAATGCGGATGTTGTTCTCCACTCCACTCGATTTATCGTCGGCCATGTTTCCAGTCGTCATCTAACGAATTGTTCTGCCCCTCATCTATTTTAGCAGCCCACTTACAGTTACGGTGGCAGGTACATTGACAGGTCTGACCGGAATTTATAACAACGGATAGCGGAACGCATACCTGAGTGGTTATTAAGTGCGATGACCAAACAAACACCAACAACTCGGCGGCTAAGCCGGAATTCGGCCACTTTGATTGCCAAACACGTCTTGGATGCACGTCAGTTGGCTGACTGGTTAACATTGTTAGCTGTTTCGTCACGTAATCGAAACTCTAAACTGTTTGTATTCACGGAAGTTATGCTGCTCAAGTGGTATCGACCACTTCTGTGAGGTCGTCAGAATAATTATCGTGGAAATGAATCTGATTTTGTCAGGGTACATCATGTTTACTTTCTGTTCTTGCTGCCATGCCCCTTTTATACATAAACAATGGTTTTACTTATGCGGTCTATGAGAGTAAACGACATATATTATAATATATAAGCTGGCTGTTTTTATCCTCACTGCCCAACTTTGGGGCGACGTGGAGACACCGGAGGACAGCGTTCTTCCGAAGTAAGGGATTCCAACAACAATCCTATAAAAGGAAACAGCGTAAACAAGCATGAGCCAAAGGCCCGGTAAACCATGCACAGGTCTCACTCAAACGAAAACCAAAACGGCGCCGACAACACAGCAGCACGCCCTGTTACACGATTCAAATTCAACCCGTGCGCTCTTGTTGGCTTCGACCGCACGTTACAGCATTGACACCTTTGATCGTCACGTCATCCATAGCCTTTACAAGGTTGATTACTTTTGTGTCTGCTACCTGGAGTGTAAACTTAATCTTGTGAAATTGTTGCAGCACGCGAAGATCAAACGAACTAGGTGTGCAAGAAACTAAACAATTTTTTGCAAGAGCCTTAACTGGCCGCAACATTCATTTGCGAAGATCCACTGTTATGTTAAGTCATGCCGATTTCAGTCGTCAAGTTCATGCCCCGAAATAGAATTTCTACGTTCGTTTATGACAGTTATTGAACAGACTGACTCGGTTTACTCCAAAGACTGCTTGATGCGAGAAAGGGAATATAATGTATTGGGTTGAATACGATTGCGGGTTGTCACAGGCAACGGAATTTGATAATAGCACACAACCTACCATGGGACATGCATAGAACAACTTGTGTCGGAATAGTATAAACAAATGAGTTTCCACTTCTTGACACTATTTTTCTGTATACCGTCTATTAACACTTCTCAGTGGATGGCGTTCTTACCTAGATGCTTAACTGAAATAAGACTGGGCAAGAAATCAAAATAGCAATCTTCATGACATGAGTCATAATTTCTTTCAGTTATAAGTCGATTATTTTGCTTGCAAGGTGTAGACACCTGAATGTTTGAATACAGACGAGTCTATTTTTAGTAGTTGGATCCTTTCTTTTTTCTCCTCTGTTCCTATGTAGGGTTTGCTGTTTTTTCTTCGTCGTGGTTGTGTGGCAGTTAAGTATTAGATTGAACCATTGATGTACTACTTTCTATAAAGATGGTTACAATTCAGTCATCAACTTAAAATTCGCGTCTGTTGAGGAGAGAAAAGTAAAGTAATTCGTCAGGTTTATTGAAATCCATGCCATCATATTCCACTTGGTGATTTTGACAACACTAACTGAATCTTACTTTCATCTGCCTCACACTTCACAGAAAAAACTACTACTCAGTATTTTGGCTAGTCCCGAAAAATACCGACCATTAGAATTTGAATTGCCATGTGATATCATTGCTGAAAAGGCTGAGGCGAAATTCAACGGGAAACGCGAGAAACTCACCGTGTACGCACCAATTTTGAACTCGGATTCTTAGCACGTGTTTTGTGGGAATCCGAACACCCAACTATTATCCTTTTCCCGGAAGTCGCAATAATCAACTGGATACTTTGTCTTTCATGGTTTTGTCTCATAAAACTTTCTTCTGTATACTATTCTTGTTTGCATGGCTCGCCATCACTAATACACGTGTTCGGTTCATTGAATCGTATCAATCCATTGGTGGCTGCTAGAAAACAAATGCAACATGATTTCACTATCCCGTTTGAAGATAAGTTCACGTTTAGTGCACGTTCAAACAGTCGTTGGGTTCCATCTGTTGTTTTTAAAATGTTTTGTGTGTATAGTGATTATTGTTTTTCAGTAGAGGAGCGTTTACAAGCCGGTTATGAGAAAAGACAGTCGTGGAAGAGCTTTTATTTCATGTATCTTGGAATTCAAGCCTGACCTGTTTGATCACATGCGACGTGTAAACATACCGGTAGACTATTCAAAACAGGCAACCCAACTGAATAAATACGTGCGTTCAACTGCTCACCGGCTTGAATGGAAATTGACACACAAACCGAAGGTGTGGTGAAATATTAGTAGAGACAATGCGTTTAGTGACTGTTCGATTATGGCTAGAAGATTCCACCGTCCCCGGATCGACGTAACCAACCTCAATCGACTGGTACACAACTAGCCTACGGCGATGTTGTCTTGCTGTTAAGCTGCTGTGTGATGATTCACTTAAGATGAGGTTAACATTATTAGATACGGTGCATTGCTCATACATGCACACATTTTTCCAGCTTTGTCCAAAAGATTGTCTCAACCATGTTTACATCACTCCGTCAAACACTCGAAGTGGACACTTTATCTCTTTGATTGAGAACTGTAACGTACAGGTTATTCCGATCCTTTTCTGAAAACTACTTGCTTCCTACCCGTGTTGGTTATAAGTTCGCTTTATGATTTGTCGAGTGCTGATTTCACGCCTATTAACTTTTCAGAATCTTTGTAACAAGGGAGGAGTTGATCATATACTGATTACCAGAACCCGTTCACTGCACTCCGATATTCTCAGTGAAGTGAAACTGTCGAAGATTTTACCCTTATCTTGAAAACATCGAAAAATTCTCGTAATATATCTACTTGCGTTTAGGTCGGCGGATGTAACCACATTTCTTCTATCGGATAGCTGTTCTTGTGATAATCAAAGAACGGTTGAGTTAGTAAACAATGTGTAGTGAGGGCCAACGAATTAATCTGGGATTCGCTGAATTTGTTGTTTCAATGTTCCAGGGGAATAGCAGTAAATAACCCCCATGTAAACAGGTAGCGACAACTGGTTTTGAACTGTGAGTCTACACACCATAAGCGAAGTGATCAACCTCGCTACTTCTCACCAACATACAGTGTATGTGAGCTTCTGTCTCCGAATCCACTTCAGATTCGAATTTCGTTATCGAAAAAGTCGAGAATCTTAAGTGTATTCAAACAGCAATGCAAGAATTTAAGCAGAACAAACATCTTTTCAGTGGTTCAGTATACGTTGGTCGCACTACTGGGGGTTTATATGAAAGAATTCGCGAATGTTGTCCTACTCGGTCTTGCCTCGCGACAACAAACAGCATCAGTCCTGACGCATGTGATCGACTTCGGTCGACAAGCGAACACAGAGGAAGCGTTTCCTACCGTCTATGGGGTCTTTGCCACCTTGTGGAGAAAGGTCAAGTGTCGCATCGCGTCGATAGCCGAGGTGGTCGTAATTCAACCGTGTCCCCCGGATTTGTTTTTGAAATCATTTTGTTCAAAGTGTGGGCCTATTTAGCCATTTTGTGGAGGAAATCTGTTCTCGTTTTACTGGTGCAACTCAATTAGCACTAATGACCGAAGATCGACCTCGCCCGTGTGTCTAACCACAGCGAAGTAGTATAAATCAGTTGTCCAATAACACTATCCATTCATTATTTGTCGATTCGAAGCTTTCTACTCCTGCCTTAACTATATCAAATTGTACCAACTATGCAGGATAGTTGTCGAAAAACTCTCCGGTCGCTGGGAATTTATTTTTGCATAGTTTCTACGGGAATTTTTAGTTACCAGAACAAAAGTCGTCGTAATTATAGCAACGCGGAGGTGAACAGTTTGTTGTTGTGTTCAATCCGCCTCGAATCCTACCCAATCAACTTACGAATGAGAGCAAACGGTCAGGAACTGTTAACCAAAATCTTGAGGCAACCTAAACCATTGTAAAGCCCGTGGGAAGTGTCATACCAACTGTGTGTTTTATGGGTGAGTGAATACAGGCGGTATATAAATATTAATTCAATTATTTCCTAATAATTGGATATTCATCCTATGAGCCACAATTTGCGTAACGCAGAGTCAGCCAAAGTTTGTGAGAGCAATTCAAATTCACAACACTAGCCAGACTAACAACAGAAAAGGCCCATGGTTGTCATAACGTGCGGACGGAATTGCAAACTGACTGGCTGTTATCCCTAACGCATAATCACTCAGTGCTTTATACTACCGTTGCGTAAATACATTTATAATTTCGTCGCACACAAGTTGGGGTACATTACAAACGGCGTTTAACAAATAGTAATCATATGTATTTAGTCCAGGTGTGTATCGTAAAAGACAAAAGTTGGACTGGTGTCTAACTGGGAGTTGACAGATTACGTTTGTGAAACACTTGTAGATGAATATCCGCCCCTAGACCGTTACACAGGTTATCCCGTGCGAATGAGTTAGTCTGTTCGTCGTTGAGTTGAGCTCTTTGAGTAGACAATTATCGTGCCTCGCACGATCTTGTCTCGTAAAATTCAGTCAATGCGACTGATCAATTTTCCACTGCGATTGAATCAGCTTGGGGACTTGGGTTTAGTGTATTTCTGCTTAATACTGTAAATTTCATACCTCCACTTTCAATTACTAGTACCACTCACCCAGAGTTGCAACGAAAACCTCTGTTACATTTAGTTGAATATCCTCAAACAGCTGAACCAATGTGTAAGCAAGTCCCGGATGCTCTTGCTATGTCTCTTGAATACAAACAGTTTGTTACACCACAACTACGTCCGAGCTTTTCAACAATATTATCGTTCTCCGGTAACACAGAATTCCTTACCCACTTAGGTAAACGCTTCTTCACTCTGGAGACCAACCATCTTTCGTTTCTGTCTATGCGACCTTCACTGCAATCATATGAATCGGTGGACGCAGTGTGAAGTGACACCGACAGGCCGGTCTCCTCTGACTGAAGGCAGCGGTAGATTTCGGGCGAGAGTTAATTCATGGAGTTCAGCTATACTGATTGTTCGTTTAATCGGACTGATTAATGTTTGCATTGTTTGATGCATGCAGTACTCACCCCTGAAAGGCAGCTCTATGTAAGCCGGACGTTTTCTCACGGTGACCATCTGGTCGGATGTTAGCTTCGGCCTACTGTCTTTCTGTGAACCCTTTGAGTTGACTATTAGATTGCAATACGGATGTGAGCAAGTCTGATTTCTCTGTGAGACTATCCTATTTACAGATTCTTGCCATTCATGTGACTAGTGTAATCACTAGTACCAAAAGTTCATATACTGACCAGCCCACATAGAGTTTCTTTTAATAGAGCCATCCTCTTGGCGACTTATGAGTATGTCTGGGAACGTCAAACAATTATCGACCTCAAATTTGCATGCTACGTTCAAGTTTGGATGACATCTGTTTAAGCGCTGCACCAGATTGTCCATTGTCTGTTTGGAAAGACTGAATATTAGTGTAACATCGAGGTGACGTTTTTCGTATAACTCTGGAATGTCTGCAGTTGACCTTTACTTTGACAGGAAATAGTCTGTTAAGGTGAGTCCCAATGGACTTTCCATTTATACCTGGTCTAATTGGCGGCAGCACCGATCTAAAAAATGGAAGCTGACATTTTCAGTGAACAACGGAACACGTTCCTCTCAAGATACCAACGCGGAGAGGTAAATTAATGTGGCCGATTTCAACGAGCTCACAAATACAATCAATTACCTTATGTGGCGGAACTTTCGTGATCAGTGACTGTATGTCTAAGGTGCACATCTACTCACCGACAAGATTAACGTTGTGTAAATTGCCAGTTAATTCGAAGAATGCCAGAAGTTTACGTTTTAATGGGGTTAGAATGGTGACTGACCACTGTGTTGTTGTGGTATGAGATATTTGTCGTCTTCAGAATAGGCATGTGGTAAGATCAGTTTCGATGTGCCCAAACTTCATAGCGACGTGAAAGCTGCTAGATTAGCAACACCGTACCTATTCATGTTCCCTTTTGAGTCTAAGTTTACCACAAACTATTAACATCCGAGTTAGTCAGCCGACATAGGCACTGCAGCTTCACTTCATTTTGTATAAGTCTACTTTACATCCAATATCGTGGGTCACCTTCTTCGAGATAACAATGTTCCAATAATTACCATTAAGAGTGATAACCAACTATCCCAACATTCCCTTTAATCTCAAAGGTTGATGGGAGTTCCCGCGGACAGTTTTATTCTTGGACGGCTGGTATGCGGTTGCATCGAAATTTATCTCACGTTTGCCGTCTTAGTGACGAAATTTTTATTTGTTGAAATGTGTCTGTTCATACGATGATCAAACCATCAAGTTGACTATCTTTTTGCAGATTTACCCACCTTCTCACTGGGACTTCCAAGGTACGTTGGCATAAATTATGGATGTGCAAATGAAAGAGCGGAGGAATTATAATTGTGACAGTTATAAGCGGTATTCCAAACTAGTCTGCCTTTTGGGAGCCATAGGGTTGAGGTGTTTATGACCCATACAATTCTTCTCATCCACGGCTTGCTTCCTATTGCATAGATTTATGGAAGTTAAACATAAGTGAGAATCACTTAATGTTTCGCTGTCTATGATGATGATGAAAATGTTGCCCTAAGCAACCTTCTATTTCTGTAGCAATGTAAGCTGTCACTTTGCTGAAACTTCGTTTGATCATCTGAAACTGACAACTACATGTGCACTGATCTGTCAATGATGTCAACGGAAAAGGTTTGAATTTAGCACTTTCCGTATTCTGCACTGTTTACACTTCTGAAAAGAACTAACTGTTTTAACTTCGACGGTATCGGGAAAGTATACAAAAATGATAAAATCACTCGTGGCAATAAATCACTGATGAGTAACAGGGGATTTTGGTTTTTCATACATATTGAACATCATCCTCGATTGGTCACAGCTGTTGCATTCCTATGGATTTTCCAACTGGCCCATTTAGAAAAGAAAAGGGCACTAGACTCCGGCTTCGTTGTTGTTAGGGCAACGCGTCAGTAGCGCATATCCTTGCCACTGCCGGGACTAGAACCCCGGGCACGCCTTCATGAGGTAACCGTGTTGACCGTTGTGCCATTGACCTCATATTATGCACGACCGGATTATCATATGTGAACGCCCAGCCTTTGTGAGTAATGCTGTGATTGCCCGATCGCCTCAAAATGAGACAATAACTGTCCTGTTAACTCCAGTCCATCAGCCCTCGACTAGGACTTCTCTCCAAGTCGAAAGCATATTACGTTTGAACAGTAGAATACTTTTACCGCCTGTTATGACAGGTTTAAACAATTAATTAACAGGTGTTTACACTGAACTCTGTTTCGAATCATCCAGTACAATGATAAAACTACAACCAGATACGATTGATAGGGTGCACATCTGTCACAATGGTTCAACCGCTGGTCCACATAGACGTTTAATTTCCAGAGAGTAATGTGTAGAGGATGTAAGGAAGGAGTCGCATGTACAACTTCATGGGAGTGATATGATAATACAAGGTCGACCATCATTTGTTTTAACCCGCAGGTTTCCGGTACTTGATTTTGATCGCTGCTGCAAAACAGTGTGTGTTCAGTATTTTGTGACCACTAACCAGTGGGCAGTATCCGTGAAACAAAAAGTTCACTAATGATTGGGTATGTTATGCCGAGTCTATTTGCTACGAACCCCCCCTCCTACGAAAAATGTCATGAGCACCAGATGTCTCCTGCCGTGATAAGTATCCGCTCACAATAATATTCATAGAAAGACGTGAATGTGGACAGAAGGTGGAAGTCTGATGGTGTCTTTTCCGTACAGCAGCTACCCGACGTCGTATGCTCCCCTCAGTGCAACAGCGAAGATTCGGTTGGTTATCTTGTTCACAACAACACCTTCAGTAGGTATAACTAAGATGGGAGTTTTTTACGTAAGAACATAAACTGTGGTAGCTTTAGGGTTGGATTGCACATGATTATCAACACAATGAATAAAATATCAACTGTCAATAAATGTTCGAACAGGTCATTTTGTGCACTGATAAGGAGTCGAGGAATTGGTTAATTTGTGGTTGAACGTCATTCACATTTGATGGCAGTTGTAGACTTTTTAGCCAGCCTTTTTTGAGGAGAAGCACTGAACTCCTGTTATGGCTTCTCAGAGATATATATATATCATTGCCACTGTCGCAATTGAAACTCCCGCTACATTTTCCTAATACAACCGTGTTTACCATTTTGTTATTCACCCGACAGAATCAATTTATCGTATCTGAACGCTGAACCAATTTCGCTTATGATTAGGTTTGCATGATCATCTCGATAAGAGGTACAGTCACTAA
>LUCH01006798.1:6810-17042 GCA_013368495.1 Paragonimus heterotremus
TGTGCAGGTCTAAAAGGACAAAAAACGGAATAGATTTCTAGCGAAGTCCAACAAGTTATACCAACATTACTTACATGTACTTCTGAAGCAGAAGCAATAACCCGTGTTGTGGAGCAGCATTTGGATTTACCTAAGCGAGTAGTTCAACGACTTAATGGCAATCCAAAATCACACTGGCCATTCGCAAAGGAATTTCAAATCGCGATCGAGGGAAAGGCGACGACAACCGAGCACGATTAACTCATTTGATTGCGTTTTGCGACGGTTTGGCCAAAGCCGCTATTCAACGCTGAATTGGACTGGATGCAGATGTACGTTATGTTCTGCTCAGGAGCATTCTTCACAAACGTTTTGGTCAAAAGTGCATGGTTGCCAGGCCCATCATAGATGAGCTTTTGAATGAATCACGTCTCCTGGGGATTCGACAAGTTTAATTTACTTGACTCAGCAAATGCGCGTTTGCGGCGTCCCATTCACATAGCTGAAATACTACTCCGATCTAAATGCCAGCAGGACCATCGAGACAATTGTAGAAAGGTTTCCATCTCATCTTCATTTTAAACAGGCTGAAGTAGCTGCAACGAGTTCTCGTCAGAATCGTGATATATATAGTTTGTATAAATCTGTTAGCAAGTTCTTTCACTGGGTTCGTGTAGATCAAAAGAATCAAAGACGAGAATCTGTCACTCATCTGTACGTCAATAAACCCATGTTCATACGGTGCAAACTTTCACAACCTATTCGCGAAGACTCGAGGGTGACTGAGTTCTCCGTCTTATATCCATTGATTCGCATTTATGGACTATTAAAAAAAAACAACCAATAGTGGAAAACAAACATGCTTCACATTCCGTCTTAAGGAATACTGTTGGTGACTTTTCCAACTCGTGCGTTATTTATTGGGCTTGTGCTTGATAATCAGTCCCAACCGATTAGGTAAGCGTTAAGTTACGCATATCTAGCTGACTTAAAAACATTACTTCGAAACGTCCCTTAAAGAAAAACAAATACGTTTCTCGAAAATCTTTACATTGACTTGTGTCGACAGCACCACTGCTCAGTAAATCAGCCATCATGATCCAGTGAAATTTCACCCACTTTCTGTAACGCAAGTATATACTGAAGACAGCGCAAAGAAACTTCACGATACAGAATCGCATATGTAAAATTTAGAATCAGCAGCGTCAAGCGTGGTAGGAACAACCACAAACATCCGAACTTAGGCACCCCATTCTAAGGTACAACGGCACTGTACACCGCGGATTATAAAAGCCACAAAGAACTGTACGACTGCTACAAACTGTATAATTGACTAGTTCACAAAGATCTTGGCGGTCCAACAGATGCAACTAGGTTACCAAGAAATAGCACAAGATACACAGATCTAGAGACGTTGTGACGCATCATCTGAGAAGGCCACAAGATATCATGCAGGAATAACCAGCACTTCCACAAGAGAGAAACAAACGACGAACAATAGTTGGTAATATGACTGCTTTCAACACTTAAACCTTTGCAAGAGCCAAACAAAGTGAATGAAACCACTACGGTGATTTAACAACACTTACCATGGACTGAAATCCACGTTTCTTCAACTCATTACTAATGGCATTTCGCTTATTCGTGGTCAGAAGAAACGAACTGGATGGATTTGATACATGAAGAGTACTGGCATATTTGGAAAGAGCGCTTCATTTAGTGGATAAACGACAGCTGTTCGGTGACCATATGGGGAAACGATTTCAGCCGCTGACGTGAGTGAACTGCACAGACTAGACGATAATCAATACTCCCTCTCATAATCAGACAGAAAGAACCACAGAAATTTGGGATGGCCGTCGCCATTATTCGTACTTTTGTGTACAATTCATTCTCCCTGAAGTCCAATTAAACTCATTCCACGGCTTCCTTGCACCATGCATTCGCCTATTGCGAAAAACCGTTGTTGTTAACTTGCTAATAAGGAATATAACACTAGAAGACGGATCGGCCGTTTGATTTTGTTGTGCTTTTCTGATCATCGATTGGTCATTGTTATTTGTGATCTTACAAGTATAGCTTGCTTGGAATCGGGTTGTCTTTCTGAGGCAATAATTTTTTCAAGTCTGACTCTTGCAATTTCTTTGCTTATCTACGCTAGGTAGGCATAGTCTAGTCTCAGAATAGGCAAAAATCAATAATCTACTCTTGTTTTGCCAGATATACTGGCTCATCCCAATTCGCATCGCGCGGAATTGCAAAACGAGCACACTTAGACAGTAACGTCAGTAGGTCGTTGAGTCCAAAACATGTATTCGACCTAGTTGGACTGTCAGCTTTGCAAGGTGCATATCACCATCGATTTCAGGGGATAAACAGGCAAACAGGATTACACAGTTTATTACGCAGACGGCGGGTATTTTTTAAAAAAGGAAATGCATATAAAACTACGTGATACACATAAGAGAATGTTCTTATCGCTCTCATTAGCAACGGCGTGTACATATGTTTAAAACGAGGTCGGTCGGTTTGCATAGAAAAATAAACTGAGCGTAGAGCTCATGAGAAAAAAAACAGCCGCGGAATAATTAAACAAACGTGAAGAAAACCCGAGTTTAGAATCAATCAAAGAGAGCCGTGACAACAGGCCCTAAGTAAAAAAGCACGACAGACGAAGAGAAAGAAAAACAATGGGGAAAGATGCAAACCGAATGAAACCACACGGAAAGACACCAGGCTTGAAATGAACTACGCAGCAACATGATCGTTATGGGAAAAATGCATGCGCGTACGGAACCGGTAGAAAACCTCGACTGAAATATCGCCAACTAGCCACTTGCAGACAACATCAGGCGAGATGATTGTAATCGGTGGAGAGGAAACGATTCGCCAGGTGGTTTTTCAGAGTAAGCGACATTAAACAATGAGGTATCACAAACAAGCCGAATTGAAGCGAAACGAATGGGAACAGTCCGGTAAATGCAGTACTGCAGTAAGCGAATTGCGGAAAAGCAAAAAATGTGACCACATTGCGTCTGTATATGGGTAGGTAGGAAAGCAAACGCATACTGATTGTAGATAGAGAGTAATAAGTCACCGACTGAGCATCTCAAGCCTGTGATCGTAATAACAGGAGGTAAGTAAGAAAGTGTCACAGGTGATGATCAGCCAGAAAATGGGAAAGACAAGCCGTACTCGAAAGACTTTCAATAGCTAAAATGCAGCGGATTAGCAGTGACGAAACTCACGCACTAGTCCAACCGGTGGTTAACTGAAGAATCAAATTTATGTAACACAAACGAATGTAGATACAAGTGTTGCATGGAAAAAAGACTGAAAGTTGCTTACATCAAATTGATTGGGTAAAGCGCTAAAGCGACACAGGGAAGACTAGTAAGAGCTAGAATTTACGATAACAATGATCACCGAGTTACACAAAAATTGTTTCAGTCGGCTTGAACCGTTTCCTTTCAGACGTTGTCGATATTACATTCTTTTCCTTCGTACAAAAACGCGTGAAGAAAGTTCACATCCAATGAAGCGCTCTGAGGGGCAAGAGAATCTTCGTAATCTTCCAAAATGGTCTGGAAAGGTAGAAATAAAATGAAAAAAAAAAACGCATACCTCATTCAACAGTGGGTCACGGATTGTAGTAATGCCGCAGTCATCGGAGAAACCACTGCTAAAATCAATGTCCGGAACTGATCCAGAGCTAAGGCTTGAAATCGACGGAGCTTGAGTCGACTCATTATGCACTTTCTCGAGATGTTTTAGCAAATAGTAACGGGAAGCAAAAGTCCGCACACAGTAGCGACATGTCAACAAACTGGGATTCGTATGGAGTATTTCATGGGCCACCAGACGAGTACGACGAGTGAAAGCTTGTGAACAAAAAGAACAGGAATATACCGGTTTCTTCAAATGAGTCACACGATGACGTTCGAATTCGCTGCGAAACATGAAACCTTGTCCGCAATCTGAACAGTGTAGTTCTAGAGTCGGATAAAGTAAATATAGCATGAACAGCAGAGAAAAATTACTTTTGATGGGCATTTTTGAATGTTGCTTTCGATGATGCTGTAAACTGCAGGCAAACAGAAAACCTCGCCCACAGGTATTGCAGGAGAACGGTTTCGGCGTATTATACAACTCCAAGTAGGCGTGATGTGAATCCAAATGCAGCTTGACGTGCAATTTCTGCGAGAACAATGCACCGCAAAGATTGCATGCATGAGGAAGGTCACCTAGTTTACATAAATGGAATGCACGGAATTGATCAGTAACGAACTTACCATCATGTACACGCTTGTGTGTCAATAAAGCACCGGTCGAGGAAAAACTTTTCCCACAAACATAACATACTGAACGTTTGAAGGAAGAATGTTTGCGATGCACGTGTCGTTGAAGATACGATGCGTGTGCGAAAGTAGAGCGACAATAAGGACATATATGTGCGCCTTTGCAACGCAGAACATGAACTTGGATCGCATCAGACGGGAAGAGCTGGTGGCATATTTTGCATGCAGCGATTAGGCACTCGCTGTGCTCATTCGTCAGATGACCGACTAGCGCAGAGCGAGTGAATGGAGCATGGTCACACATTGGGCAACGAAGAGCATCGTTTAGATCGTTTGCAGACTCTGTTGAGACCATATGCAAACGACCCGTGGAGACCCCTGAGATGCGACTACACGTACTTTGGTTGGGTCCTGCCATGTACAATTGAAAGACTGTATGAAACAGCTCACAGCCGATTGTCTGAAATAAAACAACAGTGAGATGGATAAAACAATTATATAAGCCCCACACATGCATACTATGTTTAGCATTTCGATTGATGCCGACATACAAGTACACATACAATCTGCTCACGTAAACCCTCCCCTAGGGTTAATAAAGGCAGCCATCCGAGTATCAGACTGGAGACTACCGTGACAACTGAAGGCAGGGTCGATCAGTGTCCCTAAACTTGAGCAACCGGTGTCCGGAACAAATGCCAAACCACCAAACGCACGCTGGTTTTATGTGGCTCAAGTGCGATTCGGGTGAGTCAAACCTCATCTTGTGAATGGTGTAGGAATCTGCTGGCCATCGTACGAATCAGAACAGGCTAATAGCAAACAACTACATTTTAACGCTATGATTTCACCAATATTTTTGAGAGGTGTCTATTTAAGAACAGAACTAACCAGTTATAATTAGCCACAGCCTACTTTGCATTGCTCCTTTTGTTTTATACACACCTTTGAGAACTACTCTACGCACTTCACACATGTACAACATGTCACTATCTTAAATGACGTTAAACTCAGTTCCAGGAATACAATCACGGACATTTCAACTTAGGAAAGACCCGCTGGGTCCTGACTACTGCAACAACCAAGTTAAATGAACTTTCGAACAGGTTCTCGAACGGTGCGAGAACATGATCAATGAAGTGAGTTGGCAACCAGGTCTGGGTACGTCACGCAAACTGTTCAAAGCTGTTCAAATGGGACGCGTTAAAAGCAGAACCTATTTTGGGACATTCTTATGGACACATTTGGTCCTCAGAAGAGCTCTGAAAGTACGCTTTCGATGAAGATAGCTGAATCATAACCAAGCTCACTTCTACCAAGCCGTTGAACGGACAGAACCAGAACACCGGCAACCCCTACCGAATCAATCACCGACTTCGGACGTACATAGAGCGGCTCCAAACGGGATGTGTTACGATGAGCAAATCCTAACCGCAGATTTCGAAGTTGGGATACAGTGCTCCGTAAGTTCAATGTTTGCCTCTAGATGCTCATTAAACGTCAAACAAACAATCACACCACTTGGAGCGTCATTAGAAAGCGATGGAAGTTCCATTTTTCCCCTCAGGATTACTTTAAACCTATCAATACAGCACAGCTGTAGAGTGATTTTAGAATGAGCGAAGAAATTCGTTTTTTATTGCTTCTTTGTCTTTTCTGGCTGAAAAAGTCAGTGGATTTTTAGAGACTGGAGTGCAATATTTTATTGTGAGTTGTTAGTTTAACGTGATAATTTCTTTTTGTGGTTATAGCAGACAAATAATTGAGTTGAACAACGGTAAGAGAATAACGCGAACAGAAACCGTTCCGGATTGGCTTCGAAGCCTCGACATACAAGAGCCAATGGAAACACGAGCAAATCAGACAATGTATTCAGCTACCATACGCTTCGTATATTTACATGAAAAACCGATCCGCATTTACAGAAATGAATGACTTGGCCGCTTGAGTGCGCGAGAATATATCTGGATTTCACGTTGATCTGCATTTAAGTAAAGGCTCGAGACATCAGAATCCCGGCAATGGAATCGTGTACTTCGAGTCACATTTACCCTAACCCTGACATCATTTACATAGGAAAAAATAGTCGTTATGTTCCCAATACATTGATGAGTGTCCGTCAACTGAAAAGAGTATTGAAACAGTGCGCGAGGACCACTCAATAATACACCATACCCAACATATCGGGGCAGATACACATACTCCCACTCGTTGAAATACATACATAACACACAATATCCAGACACTGTGCTTGGGTGTTTGTATTCATACCTGGTTATCAATAAAAGAACGCTCTAAACGAAAAACTGATCAGGATATGACGAGAATACCGGAGTATTTCACAAATTCGCACATTTGCTTCAGAGGTGATGACAAGACCAGTAAAGAAAATTCCCTCACTAAAAAAAAACCACCTTCGTCCGTGAAGAAAAACAATCACGATATTGGCCGGGAATAGGGCCTTCGTCATTCACAAGTAGACTTGATATTTACGGCAGCACTCTCATGTATTTGCCTTTCTTTGCCAGTATACAGAATCGTTCAATATGGCGAGCAAAATGGGCACTTTGTTCTCAAATGACGTGCTTTATGGTAGCACGGACCACTTGTTTCAGAACATACGTGTGCTATTCCTGCTGGCTCAGTACTTGATCGCCTATTAATACATTATAGCGGACTCGCAATTAATGCTCACTTTCACTATGTTTCAGAGGCCCTCAAAAGGGTTCAGTATGAGTGAATACGGTGCCAATCATATTAGTTGCAAGCCTTGATAACCATATGTGGAAAAGGCGCCCTCAAAATCAGTGACAAGGGACGTTGTCTCAAATGACTATTACGGTTGACAACTGCGCCGATCTAATACAGCACGGAACCACTCTCTACAGTCATCAACGTTGTAAGCAACCCTTTTCAATGTATGGATCGTAACAGAGCTTTTTGTCATAGTTCCAACTAAATGTGAGTTTCGGCCTCTGCTGTTGGTGGCAGAAGTGCATGCTTCCGCTCCCTTCGACCATATTGTTGGGAAAAGGCACATTTTCCCCGAAATTAGCCCTATATGCATGGAAAATGGATTTATTCATTTTCTGGGAATTTGAACGCCCGCCAGAATTCTGGAACCTCCGAGAAGCTGCGCTCGCTTCTGATTGGTCCATTCGGCGTCCTAGGTCCAAGGCCACCACAAACCTATAAATACAGTTGCTGTGAACAGCTATTTCGCCTTCGGGTTGAGCAGTAAATAAAGCTCGTTTTGAAGGCCATCTTTTTCCCTACTGTTGGGGGGTTCTAAGTTGCGAGATTTGCGTTCCGATTTTTGAGCTCTGATTTTCGTACCGCTTTGCAATATAGTTGCGTTCGTTCGTGATAGAGATACTGCTCGCGGTCTTGCGTTTGCTCTTGTCTTTTCTCTATCAGGTCGGGTCGTAACACATATGCAAAACAAGTAGAAGCTGGTCACATAAATCTAACGGCCTTGAAACTCGCATAATACTCCGATAAACAATAAGCAAAATGCGGTCGTGACGCCCGGTTCCCACTGGTGTTCATGCTGACGAGAATCTGCCACAGCTTTTTCAGTGACAAATCTCCGAACCAAATATCAGCTGACAGTAGTCGTCGACACTTCCTCCCCAAGCCTTGCTTTCGCAAGCATTTTCAAAATGCGACAGTCACTGTCGGGCTCGTGGAGACCTGTTGTAATATCGTGTCGACTTCCGATTCATTCAAAGCTTTATGTTCTCTACGAGGCTGCGCTTCATAACTGACACAGTCGATATGGTGCCACTTATACGCGGTCTGGCAATCGACTCCATTTAGGTGAGTAATCACGCGCCAATCATGGCTTCTTTCGAAACCTTCAACAATGCGTCTGTGCGTATCAAGGCTGATGCTGCTGTACTTGCGTTTGCCACCCGTGGACTAGTTTTGGAGTACTAAAACATATTCACGAAACCACTTGACTGCATCATTGTTGCAGCTCACAGGGTGACTGACGACGTTCGTTGGTACTTGCTTTCTGTCCCCTATAAGCCAGACTCTATGAATCCAGTGAGCTACAAGACGGCTTTAACAACTCATATATTCCCTCGGGTATCGCCCTACCGCAGTAGTCAATGCATGCAGTCGGAATAAAAAGACAGTAAAAGACGATTCTGTCAGACCAAACATGAACCATTTTTGTAGTTAGGAAGTTCAGTGGAGAAATACTACTGCCATGAAACGAAATTTTTTTTACATAGGCGCCTTTTTATGCTTAAAAGAGAAACCCGTACGGAGATGGTATAAAGTGCAATATGCACTCCTACACTGAACCATTTCTTGCTTTATATTTTCAACATTTTCTGCCCAGCTTAGATCTTCGCATCAAAACCTTTCTAGTTTTCGGTGCCGAGAGATAAAGGTTTCATTATCCCATTAGCCTACCATCTGGATAACAAGCAATGACCAGCTGGACCGAAAAAGCCCTCACTCATGGACCAATGTGGTCCGATTATTTTGGGTTTACATTGGATACGGGGTGCGTGAGTGGAACCACAGGTGATGCACGACAAACCACTTGTGGCGAATATTATGCGCAGGCGTCCCTTGGATTCGACCACTATAACAGGCTAATCCAAACGAATGCCGCCGATCGTGTGCTGTCCACTCTGGCATTGACCAACTGTTCGTTCTGCCGCATTTGTGGGAAGTTGCTTCAGTTCCTACGGACCAATCATGTGATCACTTGGTCATGACGTTTGAAGTGCATATCGATTCATACTCTTGTTTTCACCTTGCGTCTACGCTTGCACTTGGCAGTTGTTAGTCTATTCGTTACAATACATGAGTTACTTTACTAACTGCTCTTTATTACTTTCGGAAATGCGCTTGGCACCCTAAAAATGAAGTGCTGATTCAAGTTAAGAAAATGTTTATTCATGAGTTCCTCATTACAGGCAATCTGATTGAGACTGGACAGTTTTACACAGTTGGGTAGCACTACGTAAACCTGTAGGACTGCCGATGGGACACCATGGGGGGGGGTAGCAGACACGAGCTGCCTTGTCAACCTGCACCATATGGCATCGAAAAGACGTCCGACTGTCGTTGACGAGGAGAGTATATCATGTTTGTGTGCATTCCGTTTTGCTTTGTTGTTTGGAAAAGTAGCATGTTTGTGATAGGGTATCAACGAAATTACCGTATTTACCATCGTTGTCATTGCCCGCGTCAAGAAGGACCGTTCGATGATGTGTCCTCCAAAACGCTCAGGATGCGTGGTCAATTGGTCGACTAATAAAGTTGCACGCCAGCTGAGCGTTTATCGCAATCAGGCATTATGTACGGAGACCACCAACAGTTGGTAAAACCGCGTGGTAGTCAAGCAACGACGTGGTCACAAAGCATGAAGACCCTGACCGTTCTGTTGAGTATAGTGAGTAGGAGTAGTCCGCAGGATTGGGGTCTTCGTGACCACTCAAGTCGCTGGCTAGAAACGGCTATCCGAAATGGCAATGTGCAGCAATCAATGGCGTATCTGTATCCACATCATTTCTAGTTCTTCCGCCTAGCCTCACTTAATCGATTTAATCACTTTTCGTAGTTCTTTTCTAGGTTGTTTTACATCACAACTATGGTGAGCTGCAGCCAGAACCACAGTACCTTTGGTCAGGCTCGTAGCCGTTGTGGAAGGACGAATGAATGAAAAGAGGTAGACCCGTGTCACCTAGGCATTATGCATCAAGCTCTAAATTCAGGAGTATTCGCCAAAGCAACTTGCTGGAAACTGCGGATAGTAAAAGTGACCATACTTGCGGGTTGTTTTTTTCCTTTAAAACAATTACCACCTAAAAATACGCGAAAGGCAGAAACATCAAGTATAAAATAGAACGTAGAAGTGGCGACGGTCGAATAATGTGGTTGTCGAAAGGACAACTTCTGATATTTCACGGTCATCTAGACCACGAGGAGATC
>LUCH01006798.1:19197-30442 GCA_013368495.1 Paragonimus heterotremus
CAAGGTAAAAATATGATCAACACACCCTCGACCGGATCGAAATCCTGCCTGTTCCTCTGTCACCACCAAGACTTTCACTGCCTCGCGTAATTAAATGTAATCACTTCACAGACAACTCAGCCAAACAACTATAACATTCATACTACTGAGCCCAATTAACCACCTTCTCAGCTAACGTCTCAAGCCACCGACTCTGAGTCGCGACGTTCCCATCCCAGGAAGCGAACTCAATCTAGTGACCAACCCCTTTGTGAACGATTTCATTTGTCTACTCCAGATCATCATCTGTCCACCTCACAACCTACACCAGTCGGCTACAGCGTCAGCAAACAGTGTTCGGTGTGGCAAACGATTAGCTGGCATCCTTAATACATGACCTAACCATCTAAGTCTGTGCAAATGTGGTAACTGAACAAAAAAAACTCGTTTGACCGTCAGTGCCAAATACCTACTTCCTAACTTGTTAATTACACGCTGGTGCCACCCGATACGAACGATCGAATGCAGAAACCGGTGGTCGAATACTTGAAGAAGGTTTACGTTTTCTACCCTGAGTGGCTAAGTTTCGCAGCCGTAAAGTAATACACCTATCGTTTTATATACGCGACTTCCGAGGATCAGAGAGATAACCCTCGGTAGCCAAAGTAGGTTGTGATTACTGTCCATTATCTGCAAGGCATGCAAGCAAGCAAAAGCTACCATCCGAACGAGGCTTCGAACCGCCGAGTTGATTGTCTTAGGTGTCCGGATACCCAGCTAAAGTGAGACAAATCTATGTCAAACTAGGAAAAATAGCTAGAACCGAGTAAAAGGCGTCCTTGACAGTAAGGTCACTGACTTCAATTGGGGCATAACCAAGCACAATGAAAGGATTCCTGAGGTCTTGACGTCTAAAGAGACATTAACTTAGCCTGTCATGTGCACGGCGCAGAGAAGACTGCTAACGGAAATTTTATCTACCTATGAGGCTGCATCCGACATGTTGAAGGACATATCTGTCTGATCGATAGCAGCGATCACGAAATCATTCGACGCGCACCAGTATCAAGACAGCGTTGTGGGTACCGTCAGTTCGATATATCCGATATTGTCCGGAATTCTAATCGAACGTCCGAACGAGAACGGTTTGTTAGCCCATCTGCCTTAGAGTGTAAACGCCGAAAGCACGTGCATTTTGGGCCAAAGCAAAGGACAACAGAAATCAAAGACTTCAATATGAAGAATAGGGAGTATCACAACAGTACGATCACGAGTATCAGCTTGCTGTAGAACATATCGAGAAATTACTGAACTTGAACAGTTAGACTGCATGGAACAACGGAGTCGGCGGTAGCATAGTACTGCTTACCTACCATGGTGGATGTGACGTATTGGGTAGTCAGATTAACAATGCGAGACGGCGGATGCAGAATGGGATCGGTGATTTTACAGCAACGCATCGCACGGCAAAGACAGCGGGAAACCAACGGTAAACGAAAACGAGTACCGTTTTTAGAAACAGGAGGTCAATCCTTTTTCAAATTAGAGGACCAGGAAACTGGCCCGTCAGACTTCTACTTGGCGACCTACCTGGCATGAGTGACTGTAGTTAAGAGCACCGCACTGTCTTGCTTAGCCCAACGAGACACCAAGACACACAATCAGTCACACCACGTCAAGGTTCAGCTTATATGAGGTATTACATTTCTGAGTTATTCGCCTAATACAGTTCGGGAACTTCTGAGCACTGTTTGTACAACCGAAACAACCACAATATCACTCGCAACTTTAGGCCGGAGAATGCGCAGTTGGCCACACACACTCCCAGTTTCCGGAAAGTTTGAAACCAATCTGTGGATAATCCACAGTCAAGCAGTTACGTTTTTCGTACCAACGCAAAGTTTGTTGTTAGACGAGAAGGGGACTGGTGTTCATCTATCCCCGTTTCCCCCTCAGTAGCTATCGAGTGACTGCAACTGCCGGGCATTTGAAACTGAATCACATTGTGGCCTTCACGTGTAAAGTGGAGATGAATTGTCCGTCTGAGTAGTGCACGCACTGTCCAATAATTCATCTAGTTCATATCCAGGACAATCTCACGAATCCGATTAGCCAACATTATTAAACTGAAACGACTGTGACCATTGCCATTTACGGCAGTACACCAGTTGTTGCTACTGATGTCTGAATGTCACACAGTCATAAGAGCAAAATGTATTTTAAGAGTAAAAGAAATGGAAGAGGTGGAACGAACTTTGAAACTCTCATGTTTAGACTTAAACAATCGACACTCGAATAGCAACATCTTGTAAACAACCGAGTTGAAAGTGACAGTAAAGGGGTAGCAGCCAGACGTCTACCTCGCCTCATTGTTACGTCACAAACCAATCAGAAAAAAGTGCACTAAGCTATTCGTCTGGCAGACACAAACCCTTATCTGCCCTGTCATCTTTAATGTTTAATTTTACGGATAGGCCAACAGTTCGCGTGTACGCTGGAGACCCTTGCCATCGATGTCTGCTGAAATACGGTTGTAAAATTTTAGCGCAATACTGCACTTTCATTCACCCTCAATTGAATAACAATGGACGTACGGGGTGAGCGACCAAGCAGACTATGCGGTCCAAGCCACTAGCAAGATCGGTGTTGAAACTGTCACAAGTGCACACGCAGTGAGGGAGACACTTGGCTAGACGCCCATCAAGTGTGTTGCCAGACTCCAAGGTACGGCTAAAACATCAAGAAGCGTCCATGAAAAACGCCATTTGCTGTTACGACATATGTTTCTACCGACTGCAATCAAATATTTTTTATCAGTCCACCGATCACCTGCATGTTGAGCGACGCACGGACGTTGCAGTACTGATCAGAGACTTTAACGCTTAATTAGATGGGCTAGGTGATGATAAGCGTATTGGATTGTTCCCGCCACTATTACGTACTCGATTGTATGGTTTGGTTTCCAGCTCGAGAAACACATGCGGGCACTGCAACGTTTACGGGGAACCAGTTAAGACTAGAGTTCAGAGGCCCGGCATACACATGGTAGGCAATTACCATATAAGATAGAGGGCAAATCAGACGCGACCACCACAGTGGCAATCGCGAAGTTAGGACGAATTAGTTTAAGTAGAATTAAAACGTAGACTTTCGACTGTACAGTTGCAACTCGATTGGCTTACTTGAACAATACAGAATCATTCACTAGACACCGAATTTGTTCCAAGAAATATAGACTAACATATTCAAAACAGCTGACATTTGAATCTACCAGTAACTTTTCATAACCTCAAAGATGACGATGCCATAGACCCTGAATCGAACGGTGCCGCGCGACTCGTTCTGTCCGTTTATCACCACGATTATAGACAACAATAAACCAGCGGTCCTCACTGATGCTTAACTGTCACACAATCACGAAATAAAAGCAGACCCTGTAGAGAGAAGAAAACAGAAAGGGCCTAACAACTAAAATTAGCTTCGTCCTTATCTATAGGTGCCTACACTGCAAACAAACAAGCTGTAAGTGAAAGTGAGGGTTAAGTCAGGGCGTCGACAATGTTTGCATTTTTCATAGACGTGCCTGTGTGTCCAAGCAGCTTCAAAAGGACAGATCAACCAGTCAAAAGATGCGGCAAATGTTAACAGGCGGTAAACGTGGCACCACATAATCCGATCTACACATTGTTGCGCGGAGCAAACACCTATCTACGCTTTTCACGTTGTAAGAAATTGACAAAAAATGACGGGTGTGTACCGACTATAATAAATTATTCTGATAGTCGCATTCAACTGTACAAGTTTGATGAACTTCCTTTCACCTACTTCTGTTCTAATCAAACAATTAATTTGCAATATTTGTCCCGAGGTCAAAACCACAACTCGCTCCGTGCCTCGCTAGGTTGAAATGTTTCTCTGTACTCTATTTTCCAGGGTCGACATCAATACACGCAGATCAACACGCTTTGTTTTCACTGTCGTTCGGGTTTCGAACTGACTAGGTAATATTCCGTTGGAATGATTCCGAAAACTGGTGAGCCCATAAATTACGGACGTTTCACCACATTCGTCGATTGCGTCTTGGTGAGTTCGTTCCCTTGCATATCATTTTTTTTACGTAAGCGTAGTCAGTTGTTTTTCTCCATCCGTGTATGCGCTCATGGTATTGTAATTTATATACCTTCTTAATTCAGTTTACTTAATGGTTCGTGATAGCCCCTGACTGTGACCACCACTTAATGTCTATTTTATCCAAGCACGTTGACAGCCTCTACATCGGTATTAATGCTCTAATGGTCTCTCCGTTTCTGGAAACAGATCCGTTTCCTTAGTTTGATTACTTGGAGACAGCATTTTTCAATAACAGAATTTTGTCCAGTCAAACACGATTCTGATAGTTGTTGATCAGACTTCCGAGTAAAGTCACCATGCAACTCAGCGACGTCACAGCAAACCAACTGGTAGAATACAAGTACGAAACTCTAAGGAAGGCAGTTATCAATTGGACCACACCCTCTGAGAAGACCTGACTACAACAACCTTTCCACGACCTCCAGCTGAGTGACAAACGCTCTACAACCTTCTAACAGAAATGCAACAACTCTTCGGTAAGTCACACATGGATGAAGCCTTCACCAGGGGACTTAGGCTTAAAAGATTGCCTGAAGCAACGTAAGCAATAGTTTCTGGTGCTCGTTCACACTCTTGTCGAGATAGCTAAAATCGTTGAAAAAGTGATGGGGCGTCTCCAACCACTACTTGGTTGAATGAGTGTCACATCCTGAATTAAGCACGCGCGGTTCAGATAGTTCGGTTACCTCAAAACGCGGCCTAACATGCATTGAGGCCCTAAAAGCAGAGATCGCAGCTTTGTGACACGGTTTAGACGAAATTTCCTCAAGCCGTTCCTATGATTGTCGACCTAGTATATCATCCAGAGGACACATACCGCAGCCAAAAACTGACTATTGTTAGTACCATGAACGTTTTGGTAACTGAGCCACACATTGTACCAAATCTTGCCACTATGAGACATCAAGGCGATGCAAGCACAGCAGTCGACCTTCAACGGCAAACAAGGTCGTCGGCGTCGACTATTCCTGTCGCCTCATCTTTGTGCGGGATGTGGCAACCGGAAACACGTTCTAGGTTGATACCGGGGCGTAGGTTAGCGTGTCTTCGTCCACGAAACACCAGGCGCCAAAACCCTGCAGCCCACAGCTCCATGCTGCAAATGGCACTCCTATAACCACCTACGAGCAGCGTTCTTTAACCCTTAATTCAGGTCTCCGGCGGACATTCCGCTGGGTGTTTACGATTGCTGCTATATTTTTTGCCCTAATCAGCGTCAATTTTCTCCGACATTTCGTCTTCCCGGTCGATACGAGACGCCCTCTGTTAATCGATTCCAGCACTAAACTCAGCATACTTAGCTAGCACGCAACAGTTGCGGCCATAACAACCATATATGCCCAACCCGCAGCCTCTAAGCAATTTGTGGAACTGTCCACTGAGTTCCCATAGCTCGTTCGTGCATCGTACGACATTCTAACAGTGGTCGCTGATGTCACACCACGTCCGCACTAAGGGACCTCCTATCTCAGTACGGCCTCACCGGTTGGCTCCCGACAAATTCAAACTCGCCAGGGTAGAATTCGAGCACACACTGGAACTCGAAATACTACACCCTTCCGAGAGTAAATGGGCTTTACCGTTGCATATCGTCCCTAAGAAATCAGGTGATTGGAGTCTCTGCGGTGACTATCACAGACTCGACAAAGCAACTATCCTCGACAAGTGCTCAATCCCGTACATGTAGGATTTAACTACTTGTTTAGATGGGAATACCAACTTTAGATAGATTTGATAAGCGATTATCACCCCTTTCGAACTTTTCGAATACCATTTGGTTTGAGAAACGCAGTTCTAACTTTTCAACGCCTCATTCATGAAGTGACACGCGGTTTAGACTTTGTCTACCCCTATCTGGATGATACTTTGGATGCTAGTTCTTCACAAGAGGAACACCTTACACGTCTTCGCACCCTGCTGGAGCGTTTAACCCAACATGGCGTCACAGCTAACCCTACTAAATAGAAACTAGGTAAGACCACGACAGTTTCTGGGTCAGATCAGAACGCGGAGTCACTGCACTAACGAATAAGGTCGAGGCCATCTGTGAATACCCCGAAGCCAATTTTCTTTATGAAACTACGTCGTTTTAGGTGCCTAGTCAACTACAACAGACGTTTCATACCTCGCTGTGCACATATAATACAAACACTGGCCGATCTCCTTTCTGGAGGTGAACGCAAATTTCAGTTCACTGAGGCTGCACGCAGCGAGTTCACTGAGCTTAAGGATGTAATCGCCGACTTAGTTCTTGTCCATCCTGATCCGAACGCACTGCTGTCAATTGTTACCAACGCTTCTGACAGCTGTCAGTGCTGTGTTACAACAGTTCGGTGGTAAGCAATGGTAAAACTTAGCTTTATTCTCCAAACGTTTTTAATCCGCATAATCCTATTACAGCACGTCTGATGGAGAGTTACTAACAATCTACTTAGGCATCCGCCACTTTCGTTATTCGCTAGAAGACAAGACCTTTACAATTTACACCGATCAAAAACTGTTAGTCTATTCTTCAAACGCCTCATCAGACAGGCATTACCCAAGGGAAGTTGGGCACCTGAACTGTCTCTTAGTTTACGACTGATATATGTCTCAAGCAGCGAAAACACTGTCGAGTCCTCATAATTTCGGCGCATCTGTTGACAACGGCGTTGATTTGGCGGCCATAGCTGCCGCGCAAGCCACTGACTCTGATGTAGGACACTACTGTCAAAAAAGCTCTCACAACTCAACCTGTACCTTTGACATCTTCAAAGGTAATCATTCTTTGCAACGCCTTTCAGGACATACTTCGACCTGTAATGTCTGCATCTTTCCGCCGCAGTGTTCGATACACTGCACATCTGCCCTCACCATGGCATACGTATCTGAGTTAAACTTGTCAATGAACGTTTCGTATGGCCTAAAGCAAACCACGATATCCTCAGTTGGAGCCCTTTTTGTCCTTAATGTCAACGTTCCAAAGTCTACCACCATACGAAGAGCCCTATTGGCACTTTTCTTTTGTCAGACGCATGTTTTCATCTGGTGGGTCCCCTATAGCCCTCAAATGGTTCTATTTATCTGTTGACATGACCCACAGCCATCCCGCTACCTAACTGCCCCTCAGAAATGTCAGTCGGCGCTTTCTTGGAACGCAAGGTGGCACAATTTGGTTGTCCAGAAGTGGTGACCATAGATGGTGAACCACGCTATGAAATACATATCAGTCCTCTTAAATATGTTGGGATGCAAACACATTTGCATTACGGCTTACCATCCAGCAGCAAACTGAATGGTTGAGTGTTTTCATCGTCAACTAAAAGCCACTCTCGATGGGCATGCTAATCCTTCATGAGAAGAGACACTCCCGTTGGTCCTTTTAGGGCTACGGAACACGGTTGAAGAGGACTTAGACGCTACTGTAGTTGAACTGTTTTTCGGTTGTACACTTCAGTTGCCGGACGAACTTATCTTACCTGCACCACCAGCACCGTACGATTACGGTAGTTATACAGCTCGTCTGGCGTACCACAGACGAAACCTACGCCCGGTACCGCCTAGGGAGCAAACATCAGCTATGCACGTGCATGCTAAGATGCTCTTTTGTTCTTTTACGAATGGCCTGCGTCAACCACTACAAACCTTATACACCGGCCTCTGTCGAGTCCTCGCAAGAGACGCGAAAATCTTCATAATTAGCCACAACGGCAAACGTGAGGTAGTTTCTACCGACAAGCTGAAGCCAACATTTACGCAAAAATCAGCCTCACCACCTCTGTCGAAAATTGGCGTTCCTTGTGTGGAACCGCCGGTGGCAGCAAAACGCGTTTCGTCTCTGGAAACCCCTGTGGTTATCGACATTCCTGCAACCTCAAAACCTGTTCCCTTTACCTCCAGGTATAATCATCTCCACAGGGAACTTCACAAGCCCGCTTCGCAGTGTCACTATTTCTCATCTTCTGAAGTGACGTCTTTTTAATTTAGCATATACACGTATTCGTGTTCGTCGTTTTCGTTAACTTGTTAACTCACGGTATTCTGAGTTATTGTAAGTCTGGACTTAACGACCCTTAAAAAAATTGAAAAAGTTTATTGTTATCCGTTTACCCAATGATTTTTCGTGTTACTGGGTATCTTTGACGCAAAAAAAAACAATAAAAAAATGTTTGCTTTTATTCTCATTTATACCTTTCGCAGTTATCCGATGTATTACCAAGTCCGCAACCCAAACGGCGTTGTTCGGGACCAGGTTTATCCGCATGCTAATCCCTTTCTTCCTTGAGTCTATAATCTTTAAACGGGATCACAACAGGAAAGCAAAAACAGCAACACTCAAACCTGTAGTGTCCGCGAAGTCGTTAGCTGTTAAATTATTGCCGGTCAACCGAACACGTTGACACGGTGAGCTATTCCTTTCTGTCTATCGTGTGGGTACTTCCTTGCGGTTTCTCTCATTCCCGGACGATTTGAACATGGTGCGTGAGGAGAGAACTCTCAGCTACCTGTCGTAGACCACTGGACAAACCAATCCTTTCTTAAGAGTTTTTAGGGTTGAGCAGCCCACTGCGACAGAGAAGATACATACCAGAGACAATCTAAACAAAGGAATACCATCGATGCAGCAGCCATTTTCGACTGACTCCCTCTCGTACTTTGAAATATCCTACATCAAGTCAATAATCTTCATGTATATCACTCTGTAACTGTGATCAGCAAAACAGACGTATATCTTTTCCTCTCTGCCTGGAATAACAAGAATCTGTTTAATACTCGCTAGTCTTCTGGGGGACAGCTATGTACCGACCACAACTATTTTTGATAGTCGCATTTAGTCATACGATTTTGGTGATCTTGTGTTTGTAAAATTTGCTTTTGTTTTAGTAAAGCTATTCATCTGTAATATCTGTCCCGGGGCCAAAATCACAACTCGCTCCGCGCCTCGTTAGCTTGACGTGTTTCATTGTATACTATTTCCCAGGGTCGATATCAATACACAGGGGGTCAACACACTGTCTTTCGGTTTTCGATAGTGAGAAGTGACTGGGTAATACTCTATTGGACTGACTGCGACAGACGCGAAAATCGTAGTCATGACAGGAGTTAAGCTAACTCATCTGCAGTTCACAGATATCCTTAGGTCTTTTCGTGAACGCGGGGATTATAATGGACTTCTTACTGTTAAGTACACCTTCTTTAATCTGTATAGGACAAAAAAGGTCAATTAAAGCTTCCGCTAATGCTTCACTGTCTTATTTGAATGGTGGCAGTATGCGACCATCATTCTCAACAGTTTTGAAAATGATCAGGACCGTGGTGCCACAGCAAGTGATTATAGTGACGCGTTAAGGTTTATTTGCAAAGGTGTGTGTACTACATGTAATTTGATGCTGGAGCAAGGGTGCAAACGAAGTTCGAACAACGCTCTCTAACAAGAACCACCTTTCCTGCAAGGGCCTTTTTTGTGCGGTCCTTGAGGTTGTCTAGATAGGTAGCAGAACTCCCCAGAATAAAGACTTATTCCACGACACAAAACCTTAATTGGCTTTGTGGATACATGTGGCAGTTAAGCAGTAATGTGAACCACTGATAGTGTTGTCTGTGATGATGGATATAACACTACACCAAACCTTGAACAATGTACTGGGGTTGGGTATCATGACATCATAATTGTGTCTGGCTATTTCTTCGTGACTCATCGAAGAACTCATAAGACAGTAGCAAACTGGCCGCGACCTGCAGCCCAACCTGTGTAGTAAGGGGAGCGGAAGGGGACGAACTGTGTTAGTCAGGTTTAACCTAACGATAAACGCCTTCAAATTGCCAAGGCCAATGTTGTCAGTGCAAGGCAGGACAGCAAACTTCGAAGACTGCTTATAATGAGAAACTAACCACAGCTAGAAGGCAAGTGGTAAACTAGCCTTATTAATATTTATTCGCAATCCAATAAGTAAGTGTGGGGGCATGGGTCGTCACTATCATCTTGAAAACTCAAGGTGACTAACACCAACATTTACTGAGGGCGATATGATAAGTAAAAGTGGTTTGGCCGAGACTACCACACGAGGCTGCGCAAAAAGCATTAACTGCAAAAATGACGCCCATCTTAACAAAAGTTTACAAACCACAACGCATACAAGCCAGTGTCATCGAGGCGCAGACTATAGGCGGTAGACGGTCAAAATCTAGACAGACACACAGAAGATATCGATCGGATCATGTGGGAACACACCTGACTATTGAAGAGCAGAACATTTGGATAACCTGGAAATCACTGACAATCGGTCGCAGTCCCATAGATTTTCTAGTTTTAGTCCCGGTCATGGTCAGCACATGCGCTACTGACCAGCTTTAATGAGAGCGAAATTCGAGTCTAGTGCTTCTTTCGTGAACAGCCGACTGGAATGTGTATGGGACCTCGACAGCCGCCACCAGTTGTGAGTTATGTCCAGTTTATATAAAACCAGAATCCTTATCATCCATCAACAACCACAAGATTTACCTAATGAATCAAGTCACGGATCGTGGATGAAGACTAAACTACGTCGAGGCTCCTGCAACTGTGTGCACCAACGTTCGTTAACATGTTTGGATCATGGTTAACACTCATGGAGGATGGGAATCTAGCTATTAAATTAGGGACCTAATGTTTTTCCTGTAAATAATGAACAAGTTGATCAACGACAAGAAAAACCCGGAACAATTCGGCCGAAGTGCAGTAAACAAAACAATACGAACGATGCGAATGGGATAAAACATTCTGGAAAATCATTTAAACAGCAATTATGGGAACTGACCGACTTCGACGTCACTGACTACGCGCCAACGCGGGGATCACGGCAAACAGGCCGGAGCCATGATGAAAACCGTAAAGTCCGCGGCGACAAGACCAACAATACTCAGTAGTGCAGAAAAACGACTACTCAGCTATTCGTATAGGAGTTAAAGGCTGGAGATCCAAGTCGAGGTGTTCAATTCCGTCTGTCCGTTTTGGAATTCAGTGGACTATTTTTGGCCACAGCAGTGTAACGTTTAGTACACTATTTTCCATTTAATAATTCTGAACGTTATTCATACTTTTCACTTTCCCCAACTTCTCATGCACAGCCAACATTTAAACCAACTTAAACGAACTATTCAATAATCACTAAATACA
>LUCH01006801.1:12620-31572 GCA_013368495.1 Paragonimus heterotremus
GGGTTTACATCGGATACGTGGTGTGTGAGTGGAACCGCAAGTGGTTCAGTGCAAGCCACTTGGGGCATTGTTTGAAGTGCTGGCGTCCTTTGGCTTCGGTCACTGTGACAAGCTAATCTGTTTCGGATGCCGCCAACCACATATAGTTGCACAAGGTTGCAACGTGTACAACCTTTTACTCAAGCTTGAACGAGCGGTATTTATAGTCATCCTCGTTAGTCCCTAAATTTATAGTCATAAAAGCTCCACGTCCTGCTCACTTTTCATAAATAATTCAGCTTAGTCCTGATTGGTGGGCAGTTGCTAACTACAATAAGTTAACACTGACAGCTTTGCTACACGGCTAAGGTCCGACTGTGTGGACTTACACCTTGGAAGGCCACTGTGAATTCCTGTGACCACCGAATTAGGGTGATTACATGATAGGTTTGCAGAATGTAACTGCTTAAGGTACACATTTTCATTTCCAACTCTGACATTCACAGCGTGTACACTTGCGAAGTAGATATCAAATGAAACACGGAAACAAAACAAGTTTTAGCACATTTATCTACGGGGGAATTTAACTGAACGTCCATTTGTTATCTGGATGAAAAGAGAAGTAAAATTCCAACTGGACCACTGACACAGAAATGTTCATGCACGTTGCAGATTTCTTTCTAATCCTTGCAGATCATGCGGTTGAATGTCTATTCTGTTAAAGTTTTCAAGTCGCTGGTAAAGATCATTACTCCTTGTAAATCTGTACTCATTTTTCTCACCTTCTCTTTCGTTTACCACTACAGATGGCTTTTCAAACAGTGTAATTCCTGCTTGAGACCAAAATAATGCGTTCAGGTAACCTCCAACATCTCCCCAGGCTAGAATCGTCTCATTTGGATTGTCAGGATTATGCCTGTGCAAATATATGAATTCAAGAGTATGAATTTTACCAGTGATCCAAACATATTGGTGTATCGATAATATCACACAGTTTGGTCTGACAAGTCAGTTCCAGCTTGATACTTATATTGCAGAAGGCTGAAAAATAATTGTTAACTTGGATAAATGTGTACTGTACAGCTTACCAATTTCTTTGCTGGTGAACGCAATTGCCACTTTGTTAATGTTTGACATCACGACAAAATCAGTCACCCATAGATCCCTCGGACGACATGCATCTGTTGTGGCTTTGGCAGACCTTTGAGGTTTCATATCCAATCCCCACATTGTTACCAAACCCTCCTGAAGGGATATAACAAGTAACGTCAGTATGATCACTTAACTAACTAAACAATCGCGCAATCATATAAATAAAAATCCATCTTCATGTGATCACACTGGACTGAGAAGAAGTCGTGACATAAAGGCTGAGTCACTAGGAGATTCACAGCAATCTGTAAATTGTACCCAACTATCTCAAAATGTTGATACATTCTTAAACCTCATCTTTGAGAATTAAATGCTATCTCCTGTGAAAAACACGTGGATCAGCCTAAATGCCTTAAGTAGATCGACTATTCACTTGCAGCTCGAAGGATGAAGCCTAAAGTATGAGGTATTGATAACAACATTTCGAGGTCACTTGAAGGTGTTTACCATCGAGGAAAGCGTGATCGTGCTCAATAAAATGATGTGGAAAGGCGAGCAAGTTTTAACTTGAAACCTTAGTGTCTCAACCGGTTTTGGTTAATTTTATACATATCTACTATAGACTGAGAAATCGGCCTTTTAAACATTAGAGTATTCACCAGAACTCTTTTATACGACAGTGTTGGCCCTATCACCGAATAAACTTGTACCATTAAGGTTAATCGTTTAAATTTGGGAATTTGGAATTTTCGTGCACGGATAGGCTAATGACAGGCAAAGCAAGAAAGTTGCAACTGATTTCTAGTTTTTCCATATTGTCTATATCTTTCTTGGATTAGTCAATCGTGCAAATCTCTTTTTTTTCCAACCAGACGCGAACACTTAAAAGCAACGAATCGATGAGTCTTTTCTGTATGACTTATTGTCACACTACTCAAGGCAAACGGCATAACGTTATATGCTTTACTGTGGAAAAATTAGATCAATGAATACTCTTAATCTTGGTGTTTTGCGTTTACAGTGTGGCTCATATGGAAGTAGCCAAAAGGTATGTCACCATTTAAGTGTTTTGGTAAGCAGCTGACACGAACATGCTGCTGAAGACGATAGCAACATGCTGGGGGTGTAACTATTAGTACGACGTAGTTACCATGACGATGGGCGAGAAGCGGAATTTGACCAACGGGCGGCTAAATGCTTATATTTATGTGTAGCGTAGCTCGTTTCTGTTTGATTGACATCAGTTTGGTTTCCAATTACATGACTTATATTATTGGCTTGCGAATGTCTAACCCGTGACTTTTTACTTGACCTCCAGTTTCATGTTGACATTATGATCATTTTTTCAAAGTAACGACCTCCAGGCATTCATTCAACGTGTTTTTGTTGTGAAGCTGCTAACCACCGTCTCAGGGAACTTTGCAAAAATGGGTCCAGTTACTTTTTGGACCAGAACTCTGGTGGCATCTCTCTGGGGCTCTTCTTACGGATATATTTTGTTGGAATCGGAGCAAAAAATGAATACAATCAGACAGTGTGAATGATACCACTTTACCTGTTTTGCCTCCAGCCCGAAGTGTTTTGCCAGTTACACCTTACAAAAAAGCTTGTTTTACATATGCGACCGATAGAAATGAGCGAAACGTTAACATCTCGTAACAATTGTTCTGTTTCCTTGTGGTTAAAATTACATCGCCACGAAACTGCCTAAGGTCTAACCAAGCAACACACACACGACCGGTACAACAATCCACGCTCGATTAGCTACGTGACATAGAATTGACTACATTACGACAAATGAATCATTAGGCTGTTGGCGTGAGCAGACAGAACAATTAATTCGAGGTGGATGTGGGCAGCAAGTAAGAGATGCTTGTGACACCTAGGTAAATGCAGTGGAAGAACTTCAGATTTACGCCCAGCGTTTTCAACGGATCACACAAATACCAAATTCTTTAAAACAGACGCTCAGTTATCACTGACATACCGGAGCAGTCTGGAGTCAGCTTACACATGACCTGCACAAAAAGCACTGAGAGGCCATGATTATCACGTAAGACTAATATGCGTTAGGTGAGAATCAGATCCGCTCGCAGTTTCTAGCAGGTTAGCAAATGCGTGACATGCCTATCTGATTTCCATGTGTTTGATCGGCTTTTCAAACCATGTATTAGGTGGTGCATTACGTACTGTCCCCATCAAACCTAATTTATTGTTCATTAACTATGGAGGATATGCCTAAGCACAGTATCAAAACAGTCGTTTCATCTTTTCAAGAGGATCCGAAAATCCGAGCCTTATTTTAAAACGGGTGTAATTCAGCAAACAGTTCCCATGAATTTCTATTTCGTGTGCTGTAAATATCGTAGTGATTAACTTGTTAGCTTGACAGACACGTTAGGCTTTTGGTTAATAACAAACCATGAAGATGTTGAGGTATTAAACTGTCATGCCAAAGAGTCTCGTGCACATGTCAAAAAGCCTAGTCATAATTTTAAGAGGACAACGTACACTTTATTTCTAGTTGCCACAAATTAAATTTTCTGTCGACCCATTTGTGTTCGTTGTGAGAACAACTATTCGTGAAAGTTTCATCCGGCAAAGTACTTCAAGGCAGACGAACCTGAAGACTTATCATCAGTTATTGTTGAGGAGTGTGTTAAGACTTTGTGCCGAAATTCAGCTGAATTGCTAGATCATTGTTTCAAACGCTTCAAAATTTTTGACTGTTAAAAGACGGCATGTACCACATAAAGCTGTAATAAGAGAATGGCTGAATTTTGCTCATTCCGTAACGTTATCCAATAGTAACAACTGATTTCTACTCTAGCAAAAGTTCAAGCAGATGTCACAAACCCTAACCGGTTTGACTGTTGTTGGTCACGCCCCTCTCTCAGTGCTGTGATTCATCTACTCTATTCCATTCTGTCATCTCTTGGTGAAGAATCCAGATTTGTTTGTTTGTAGTTATTGGACTAGAGAGATGTAAAACTGATGGAGAGCTGCTATTTCAAACTATCATAAATTTTAGTACTGGGTGCACAACGATCGATTTTCTGCTGGAACCAATCGTAGTCAGCGTTTACCACTAATTGACCAAGTCCCATTATCACCCATCACCGACTCTGATGTCCCTCAGAGTGCATTCCCCTTCCTGTTCTGATGCTCATTGAATGTGGTACCCACAGAAATTCAGCTTATGTAATTTCAGATAACAAACTCCACACACCGCTTTTGTTCGTGCGTCGAACTACGCAATCTGCTCGAACCGTCAAATTGATCATGTTGTAAAGTCTTCCGCCGTCAAATTGTTGTAAACCCTCCTAAGCCATACGCTGGTTTGTTCTAGCTTTGTAATTCGTTTGGCAAAATTCGGATCCTCGTCCCCGTAATATTAACGCCCAAAATCTCAGTCCCGAATAGTATCGCGATTGTCCCGTATTCACTCCCAAGGCAAGCCAAAAAAGACGCGTTCAAATATAGAGCTTTGTTGCGCCCCAAAACGTGTGCGACAAAGGCGACAAATACAAAGTACTTATATCATGCGCGGTGGCTAGACAGAGAAGGACAATTGACGGAAAAAAATAGTTAAGGTCACTGATAGGCACGGCGGAATAAAAAGTCAGATGGGTAAAAACTAGCCGAGGCCACCACTCGGCCGCTCTGAGCTGGTCCGCTAACTAGGACAAAGTCAATCGTTTTTTTCTTTCTCACGGCGGAGGCGCCTTGGGACGGTAACAGGATAGGCGCCCCAACAGATCACATTCCCCAAGTCTGTCTTGGTATTTTCAGAATGCATTACGTTGCCTTTACTTATAAATTATATTAACATGGTAACCTTCCTCATAATTGCCCGCAATTTTACTAGTATGGTGATTCATCTTCTCTACTTCATTATGTTGACTTGTTACACGAATTTTTAATGATTTTTTCAATACTGCATCATAGATATCTTTTCCGGCTCATCGTTTAATGTCTCATACCGTCCAACATTATTTACATAGTTGATTTATCTACGTAAAAAGATTCAGGCAGAGAGGGTATTTTTCAACATTTTTTCTAGGATTCGTAATCCAAGTTTTTTAAATTCTGTTTTTCACACTAACCCAGTCTTCTTAGTTTCAAATTAAACAGGAAGATACATCAATGAAAGTGAGTGGTGCTGTTCATCAAAAGCCCATGACTTCTCGTATTGTCATTATGGTTATGATTATCACGTGACATAAACTGGATAAGTTAATTGTCCTTTATTTTCAAAAATTGTTGGAATACAGAAAGTGGAAATTTTACCTCCCAATTTGCACAAAACATAATACTGACTTGGTTTGGTTTGATTTCAGCATACTCTTCATAACAATGTTTGACATCAACAGTTACCTATGATAACTTTTACAGATAGAAAATGAACAAAGGTGTTCTACTCAGAGTAATCAGTTTTAAAATTACTTTTTATTGAAATTATGGATTAGTACACTTACAAAACACCATTGTCTATCCTCGAACCTGTCACATTGATGGTGTACAATACGGACCAACTCAAGTAATCCCACGCAGAAAGAACGCAGTAAACTGAATTTGTATTATCCTCTGATACATATGATAAAACGATAAATCCTCATCTACTAAGATCTGTCATTTACGCTTCAACACTCAGATTCGCATATTGTACTTGACGTTATATTTTGTGAACATATGGCACAACCAGTTTCATCTCTTGAAGTTTAAGGCCTTTAAAGTTTAACAGCAATTACTGTACTGAGCACTTCTACAATCCTTGTGTCTCTTACTTAATTATCAATCACCATATTAGCTTAAGTCACCTTAGTCCTCGAGCGCACTTGAATCAATTTCCAAAGTAAATGAAGATTTGTCAAACAATTACACTTGACAACTTTTTGTCAGGCCAGTATAAGTACAGGGGTTTCATCAAAACGTGTTGTGAGACAATAGACACGTGATAATCTTACAACATAAAAGAAAAAAAGATGTTAAGCAGATTACGTTTAATGAACTTATTACAGTCGAATGGTTTACAAGTCGCACCTACCGGTTATCACTGACGACATACCATAATACTGATAAACTGATTTACCGCAATACCGATGTTTACTTTGAAAGGTAAACTATCAATACAAAGCTACTCATTGTTGCTGTATTCCTGTTTATTCTATTGTCTTACGGCAGTGTATGTTACTCTTTGTAGACGCTTATCAAAAAGAATCGAAGAACGTCACCAGGCTTGGTGTGGAACCGGCCGTTATAAATCAGCCGCAACCGTTCTGCGCGCACATTTTGCAGGCACCAGTCTATGCTTGGACGTTACTAAAGCATTTCCCATTGTATAGAGAATTGTTAATTGTCAACTTAAGAGAGTCCGCCAGGCCAGTAAGACGTGCGTTGAGTAGCTCTCAATGAAACTGCAGTCTCAACTTTGTATTCGAATATCAGTTGTTTATTCCTTACACGTTCAGTCCAACCATAATCCCTCTAGTCAAGTATCATGTCTCTAACCATGTAAGGTAACGATCAATCAGTGTCTGGTTTAGACCTAACTAACTGTGCTATCTTTAATGGTTATTCTTGATGTCCCATTTTGACAAACATTTTAAGCATTGTGTTTAGTCACATAAGATGTTAACCTAAAACCTGTCTGACTATATTGTCTTGAGAAAGAATTAATGAAAAAATTTGTTCATCAGGCCGTTGGTTGACAGCGTCACACTGAAACACAACTCATTCACTGTATGTTTATGGCACAGAAAGTATGATCGTAATATAACCATCATTGGCGATGACCAACCCAGCAATTACACAGATTCCATCACTATTACATAGTTATACTGAAATTGATGTGTGTGTCACTAGGTCACGGTGCCTGATCGTTTCGCATCGATTGATGGGCGCATGGCAGATGACGCGGAACGAGTGCACATGACTAACGTATTACTAAGAGTGAAAAGCAACGGGAGTATTTATCGATGTGTTCGATTCATTTCTCAGACAGACCGAGTGACTTTTCTCTGTTTGCTCCGATAATTGCATAGTATTCCCGATATATCCTGTTGTACAATGTTTGAAACAATAAAGCATTGTGTTCCATGCGTGGACCACGACTTTATTACTCAGTTGAATGGGAATTACGGGACATGGGGTGAAAATTGCCAAGACAGATTGATCGATTCCAATCTTCGATTGAACGAGCCTGCCTTATGAATTCTTTTGAACGTTAGGTCATTAGGATGAGTCTATCAGCTATTGTCAGTAAGATTGATTCACTGGTTCCGCACATTAGGTTCTTTTCTAACAAACGGATCAAGATAGTTATTTTTTGCACTGACTTTTTGATGACGCCTTACTTTCACTTACAACTCGGTTGTCTGTTGAAGGTTTGAATACAGACGTAGCTATTTTTAGTAGTTGGGTCCCTTCTTGCTCACTTCATCTTTCTTTCCTCTTCTTATACAAGGTTTGCTTTTCTTCCTCTTCATGACTGTGTGATAGTTAAGCATCAGTGTGAACCATTGATTTATTGCTGTCTGTTGATGACAGAGTTTGAAAAGATTCCGAACTCATTAGATAACGAATCTTCCCATAAAATTCTCTTAACTTTATCGGAGTGCACACCTCGAAAGTTATCTTCCTCTGGAATGACATGAAATTCCGAAAGTGTGCTTACTGATCCATTCACATTGACTCACAGTAGACTTCCTCATGTGCTTAACCGTTAGCACATCCCATCGAATCAATATCCAAAAGGTGAAAACCAATAGTTGTTCTCACTTTTCCCATTAAATAAACACCTGTGTTCTTCCTCTTCGAATGGCGCGCCTGATTACTACGAGAAACGTATGTTCCCATTACCGACGGCGCCTACCTACGAAATTCATTATGCTGGTAGTAATCTCTGTGGAAACTCAACGGTAACCACACCTACTCACCAGTTTATCTCACAAATGAGATAGAGTTGCACAGTAAACATACACTAGGGAATTTTCTCTGGCTAGGAAATATAAGCGGCCTGATCCCAACCAATTATTTTCGTTAGTCACATTAATTACCGTCAGGTTAGTAGAAGAGTGCAGAAAAACATGAGCACTTTTATCTATTATTCATATCCGTAACGTCGACAGAGCCTACAAACTGAACAATTATATGAGAACTAGGAAAGCAACCTGCCTGCCTTTAGTTCTGGAACATTTGTTAACCTTGAGCCGCCGGATAATAAGGCGGGGTTCTTATGCCTTGTATCGATTTCAGAGGATGGATTGTGCGTTAAATTTATTCTATCTATATGAATAATTAACTTGGCTATGAAGTTGTTTAAGCCAGTTCAAAGTTATCGGCTGCTCTTTGCGATGTTTCGGGCTCTTTTCACGTGTTTTTTGGTTCATTCATTCTTGTGGTATTCGCTTTCTGTTTTGTTAAAATTGTTATTATTTTCACACTCTGTTAAACTACATTATGCGGGCACATTTATTAAGGTTTGTTATAGAACTATCGTCTAAACTTCTCGGAGACCACGGTAATTTCAGGTATGTTTGATAAGAAGTCCTTGTGCACTACAACAGGATGGTCATACAATTAACTGGAAGTGAGCAAACCGTGACTGTGTTTGATATCAGTATTATATTATCCATATGAGTCGAATTCCCAAACTGGGGATTAATAGTTAATGGATCAATTTCTACGGTGAGAGTGACAGCTGTCATACGTTATTTCGTACTTTCTGGAGGTGTAGAGAACGCATGCAGATATTTTAAAGACACGTTTGAAATAACCCTCTGCTGTTTGTAGGCTCGCTTTAATTGTCCACATTTCACGAAACATTGATAGTTTACAAGCCAATGTTCAGTACGCAGGTGCTGATTTTTCGAGTTCCATCCGTTTTTACTGTTTCAGTTTGTATATAATCTGATTGTTTGAGTAAGTGAAATGATGTAATTTTGTAAGCGTTTGAAGACTTAACTTGTCATATGATAAAACTGAACGAATTTGTTATATCTCAATATTCCATACTATATTAATTTACTGTTTACTGGATCAGTACACTCGCTGTTGGTGATTATTCCGGATTTTTCATTAGTACGCTAGGTTTCTTACTTATTCAAGCGTTACGCTAATTACGGATTTCCATTTTATTCTGCACCTTAAACAGCACACTTACTACTTGCGTGTACTTGTGTAGTAGCATGGTTTAAAGTATGTTGTATCTTTGGTCAGATAAGAAAACGGGGAGAACAAACTGAAGTTACTTTGTTTCGATTACACTGACATCTAATGTTAAAATGAATCATGGCACGTTAATATAGTATTTGCCCCCATTTTCCTCCCAAACTTTTACGTGCCACTCTTGCGAAATGACTGTTAAACAGTGTTGATACGATAGCATGATTTTAAGGCAAGTTGTTTGGATAACATCCAAAAGTCTCATTTCAGATACATAAGTGTATCGGCTTATGGTATGCTAGTTCAAGTAACAAACTTTGAAGGTTGCCAGGTGGATTCAGTTCCAGATTGTATGCAGACCAAGTCAACAGATCAGTGTTCTGTCATGTAGGCCACATTTCTATTACATTAGTAGCACGATATTAACGAAATGTTGTGCTAGATTATCACATTTCTGTTAAGAATCAGATCCAGAAATGTTGGTGCGTAGGTGTGTTCACACACAAATCTGCACCTTTTCTGCTTTACAGACAATCCAGTTCTCCTCTACTGTTGAAACTGGAGAACATCTAGTTCATCTATTGATCACCTTTGAACATATGTCATGCCTTTTTAAAGGCACTTGGGGCGGTGAGTCTAGCCAGGTTAACAAACCCTGAACTTATTTTCATCACAAACGATTATTGTTGTGCACTCCTGTGTTTACTACAATTGACTCTCTGATCATGGAAGCCAGTAAGTTTGGCCAGAAGTCGTCAGCTGTGAAATTCTCTTGAGTTGTTCATCAGTCAGAAATGCCGTGTTCTTCGAGCCACCAAGGGCTATATTTCACAAACAGCTGACGTCTGTTCATCGTCTGATGTAGTCAGTAAAAACTACACCCTTAAAAAAAGTCTGTTCTATATTCATGTAGGCTTCAGAGGAATAAAATTTACTCCCACAAATTCGCCTATAACGAACATAGCAAAAGAAGTGAGACAATGAGAAGAGACGTTGGACCGTCGCATCTGCTTTGCAGCAACAGAAAAATGTCCCTACGCATTCTGTGAGCTGCCTTTTTCTAGGCTTGCGTCACAGTGCGAAACTAGTTTTCAGTAATCCAGAATCGTCGAAATACCACAAGTAAACGGTAACCAGATAAAAGTTGGCATATGGTCAGAAAGCAACATGTCTATAAACTGAGATCCAATACAGTTAGAATCAGAGACTGATTTTCACTTTACAGCACCGCAGTCTGACTTGAACTGAAATGCAGATATAACTACTAGTCGGAGCAATCTTGAACTCATATACAATTTATTTACTTAACCGTTTAGAAGTGAAATTCACTTTATACTGTATGTGCCTTAATTATGTATTTCAAACCTCAATCTTCTCTCTATATAAATAGCGAACGTATTTAAAATGGTCGGGTGTACTATCTAATTTTAACGCCCTTATTGTGGACTGGCAAAAAAATTATAAAGCTTGCTCATTAAGACAAAATATGTTGGTAGATAGCTCGTTGTTTTCAAAAGGTATTATTTTGTGGGGGCAAAATAATGGACCCTAATCTGATCACAGTGGTTTCTAACGATAAGTATTGCATATTGTTCAACCCAATAAATCTAATGTGTCTTTTTGGTGGGTGCTTAGGGGAAGAATTCCATTAGATGGTTTGCATCTGGGCGACGTGCGATAAAATATGTACAGAACTACAACTGGATGGTCAAGGATAACTCTCTGTGAACCCATCAGAAACAATATTCACTTTAACGCTCGATCTCTTATCGATCACTAACATTCGTAAACAATAAGCTCGACGACTTAGCGCCGATACACACCAATACCTAGAAGCGCATTAGAAGTAAAATATGAAGACGAAATTTTCTGATTGTTTGTGTTTTGTTAAGTACAGCGGAGAACGGCTCAAACCTCTGTAGAGCTTGATAAAAACATATTAATATGTAGACTTATTTATGCCATTTAATCCCAATTACCCTACTTTACCCAAGGTAACCACGGTTGTGTCTCCTTTCTTAGGCGTCCCTCATTGCCATTGCTATCATGTGTGATTTAACTGACTTGAAAACTAGTTTACTTCTAAGCGACGTTCCCAGCACTGAGTAAATGTCAGGACGTCACAAGGGAAATAGCCCCAATATGTTCCTGATATGAAACTGGGATTTACTGCGGGAAACAACAGGAATTGGTGGCTTGTCGGTTATGATAATTTTCTAAAATCACCCGGTTATCATCCAGGATCCGGTTTTTAAAGTCTCTCTTAATTTCTCCACCACATGATTGTGCAGAGTTTTCATTATTCTGTACTTCATTTTGCTAACATTGCGCAACTGCCGCATCAGACCACATTGTACATTTTTGTCTGACTTGAGTAAAAACAAGAACACAACACGTTTTCGAATAAACTCTGCTACACGCGCTTGCTGGTTCTTTCCACATCGCCGGTGGTTGCTATCCAGTTTAAAACATCCTATTTGTTGGATTAATTTCAGCTCGGTTACTTCGCATCCTCAGCTACGCTTGGAACAGTCCGAATAATTTCCAACGTCATTGGACGCCTCACGAACATTATCAATCTTTGGTGAGTCCAGTCCTTGACTTCATTCGTTATTTTTGCATCGAGAATTACTGTAGTTCACACATCTGTTCCACTACAATTGGTCGATCTATCAATGATTGTTTGCTCTCGTATCAGAAACAACGTTGATCTTTTTTTCCTTCTGGTATATTTTCAAGGTGGCTATATAGTATCCATAAAGTGTCTATTTTATTGTAGTGCACTTTTTGTTAAAAACAGATTGACTGTCATTTGTTACTTTTTGTCATGAATAAATAATATATTTTCAGTTTCGTTTTCCAGCCAGGACTTCTACAATCTCAGCAGATCACACCCTTATATACTTAACTTCCGGCACCTTAAATTGGATCGATTCCTGCTTGAACCCCATCTCTTATGGTTAAAACAGTTACATAATTAAATCTGTGGTTACCTCCAGTTGTTACTTACTGATGTCATTAATTCAGTAGTATATGCATTTTTATGTTTTTCAACAATGTGTGGCCGAAACTTGTTGAGTAAATCGTCCTTCATTTGTTAAAGGTGCGAAAATACGAGAGGCTGTAAAATTACTCCTCCAGATGTACAGATTGCTCTCTCACTTTGCCTTAAATTAGTATAAAAAGCGTCTGCATCACCGCTTTCACCATACCATCTCAAATATACTCTCGCAGTGTAAATCATTAAAAGTTGATGCAGGCAGATGTAATTGGAAGATGTTATCGAGTCAAACTGAACGGAAGGACCTTAACTGGTTGTGGAACTACGTAGCACTGGTACATAAATATCTATATAACCTGAAAGGCTATGAATCCATTCACTGTGCTGTTTGTATTCATGCGTTTAGATATCAAGGTTGATAATAATGAAGGTTGTGGACGTCTTTTCCTTTCCTTTCTAGATAAGAATCTATCGACTTCTGCATATTACACCACTGACCCTAGCTGTTCGTTAACTTCATCGGTATCAAAGCCTGACAACTGTTGGAACTACAGTGACTAGCAGTTGTGAAGACTCCTCAAAGAATCAGATCCAAATTATGCACGTATGCTTTTTCTTCATCCAAATATTTTTTGCTTATACCACCCCGAAGACTGCAATAAAAACTCAACGCACGTAAATATTCAATTATTTGCATTCTGCAGAACCTTGTATAATTTGGAGAATTTATACTTCCGTTGAGTTAGAATAGTTTATTTTCTTTTTCGGGAGTACTTCATTTCCGCAGTTTCAGCTGACTGTTGGCCCCCAGCGATCGTTGAATATGCTGACTTTAAAACTTTACTCTATCATTGTTGATATCATCTTTAAACATGAGCTTCAGTTATTTCACATTTCTATCTGCTGCAGTACAAATTAAATGAATCAGTGTTTATGTGTACTTGCTGGTAGTCGCAACGTCACATTTTTTAACTAATTATGAATTTAAGCTAACTCATACTGTGGCGGATTGTCAGGCCAAAGGTGTGAGTATTCAAACACTCCGCGGAGTACCCAAACGCGTGAAAGAGAGGCACGTCCACAAACCCTCAACCATCGGATGACGGACAACAGGGGTAATCGGATGAGTCATCGCTCGACCGGATCGGACCAACGGGTGAGACATGGCACACAAAATAAGATGGACGACCAAATCGGAGGCCCGATTATTCCAACACTCGCGGGAATATCTCAACACTACCGTAGAATACGATCAAAGCCCACTGTGGATAGATGGAGGACAACACGTGCGACTGGATGAGCCATCGCTCAATGAAATCGGACCAACGGACGAAGATTGGCAGACGGAAAACCCCTGATAGAAGACGCCGATCACACACATAAAACGTGCAGAAGTGCACACGACGCGTGAGTGGAAACCTGGGAGTGTTGTGGACTGGAATGTTGACTCATAAACGCAAGCGCGCGTGTGGTATGGTAACTAGCGAGTTGGACAATAAAGACTGTGCTTTATTGGACGCCTTTTCGCTGTAATACATGTTCCGCCAAATGCTTGCACAATAATTTATTTCTACTTCCGGTCATCCAGAATCTGTTTACAGATAATTTCTACCTTTAGTCCTCAGACATTTTTAACATTATGTTTGCATTTGAACTCGCAACTTCTGTATGATCAAGTTTTTTGTTTGGTTAATATTCATGGCGGTCCCCTGAAAGGCAAAACTTCTTACTCTTCAGCTTCTGTTTTTACGAGCAGACAAGCAGCTAAAGCAATCAACAAGGGCGTACTTCCGCTCAAGTTACGAGTACGAATGGTTTTGTTTATTTTTGTATTAGGACAGCATAAGCTCCAAACTGCTCATCGAAATTAGTAAACTGCCTTTTTATCATTGATGAATAGTCATCATTTCGATCTTCAAGATCGTTACCCGCAAATACCCATTGACTCTCAGTTTCCTATCATATGGTGTTATTCCGATTATCTTTAAGTGGACGGTAGTCTACCCGGCTGTTGCTTTCTTCAAGTTTGCTAATGATGATTCCAAATTGAGCTGAAGTTGAATGCTCTACAAATACATGATCTTTCTACAAGTTAAGTCGCAGTATATTTTATTCCTGTTGGGCCATTGTCCAAAGAATTTTCAGGAAAAGTGTTAAAACATTCAAAGATTGAGTTGTGCTTGAACTGGTAATCCCATTTTCTAGCGATCTCACTAGACACAATTTTATCTGCCTGGATCCCTTACTGACTAGTCCGCTGCACAATTGGCAGACCAATTTTTGCTTTAAGAGTATTCTTGTTTTTAGCATACTAACTGGTATGGTAGGTCTGTACTTTGCTTGCACATGATCCTATCTGACTGATACACTGAAGACAAAAGTTTTCATTGTGCAACCCACCTGTGTTAATAACACTTCTTCTTCTAATGAACCCACCTTAAACACTCATTCATACCACCTAGTTTGTAAATAGTCGTAGTTTCTCACCTTTATGTATGACGTACTTTTGCCCAGCAGTAATATCAATTAGAGCCACTAATAGTACTCCAACTCATACTCTACTAACTTGATACAATGCATTTTTGATCAATGAACTTACCGGAACACACAGTATGTAGTCCACCGATTTGGCAGATATGTTTATTGAGTTTACAGTATACACTTTAATCACCTACAGCTGGTGAATAACACAAGTTCCAGACCATAAGTTCCAACTCATCTGTAGTCTCATCGTTCATTAGGTTGGGCAGACCACAATATTCTTCACAAACACCATGAAGTTATCTACTAATATCAAAAGGACAATATTAATCTTTATGGAAAAATTACTGATGTTTGAGAACCAAAACTTTCATTGGCGGACCAACTGAAAACGACTAATCATTGGCTAAAAGCTTACGTAAGCAGTTTCAGGTAGCCGGGAACGGAATTACATAAGTCCCTTCTGCAGCCAATGTTTCTTTTTAACGGCTGATGAAATCAAGACTTGATCGCTTTTTAGAAAATAAGTTAAAATTGCCTTATTTATAAAGTACCAGCCTTTTGTTCATTACCATTCAAATACATCCAGCATTCATGAAATTTACCCAAAGCTTTCATCCTTCCAAAGATACAGTTTATCTAGAGTACACCAGTTTACGATGAGTCATCCATTCGCATACTGTTAATCAAGTTTGACGTCCTTTTTAACTGTATAGTAATCCATAGATTGAAACTGCACTATCCCTATTGAATGAAGAGTAATTACCATGTAGTAGGCTTTCCATCGATAAACTTTGCTAATTGACAGCTTCACAGCATTCTTCGATTTCCACTGTTTAAGCTATTGTACCCAGCTATACGAAGAATAAAGTCTTGTTCGTCAACAACTGATTTTCAGACCTCACACTCTGTCGTTTTTTGACTTGTCGGCTACTATACAATTTTGTAATATGACACGTCCTGTGACAGGAAACTGTGAATGTGGGATGGAACAGTGTACTACTGTCACAGCAGTGAAATCATTGTTTTTAATCATAACTTACTTTTGTACTGCTTTATATGAACGTGAATCAACTAGACTCAATAACCCTAACGAACAAATTTCTTCTTTTACCTCCAAGCATATTGCATGCTGTGCGACTTTCGAAAACACCAACTCAAACCCTGCGAAGATGGTGCAAAATCCCTCAATGAATGTTTTGCCCATCAACTTTTTGCTCAAAGTTATCCGAAGGACCGATAACTTTTTAGTACCCCCTTCAAAAAATGAGCTCTTTGACCAGAGACTGTATCTTCAGGCCTGTGTCTGCTTAACAAGATTAACAATAATGCCATCCCAGTTGCGTTATAAGCCGAACTGTGTCCGGAAGTGCACGCCAACGACTGTCGAAATATAGAATATTGAATCTGCTATCAGCTTTAAGGTTTCAGTATCAAACCCTGGAGTTTTCTTCAATCCCCCCGCACTGCCTTAGCTTCTCAGGGAACATTATCGGCGGCTAAAATAGAAGGTTACCTTTTATGGTCAGGATTTGCAACCACGTTTAAAATAGCTTGCAGTACCTGAGCGGACCGTTTTGCGACATTATTTAATGTTCCTATTGAAATTACAGTGGGCGGACTACCCTTATACAAAATATTTCTGGCACAATGTCGTCCTGTGTATGACGTTAGCTTCAATGTTAATTAAAACTGGGCTCTTTCTTCAGCCTTAGGTACACCTGTTCAAGATAATTTGACGGTCATTCAGGTAAACGCTTCGAATTCATACCCACTCAGGCCAGAAATGAAACAGCTACCACCAATTCATATTAGGTGCTCTGCGTAAAACACTCATACATTACTTTTGGTATGATAGGCTTGTCCTGAATCCCATATCTAATATAGCTTGCATAGATATGGAGAGACCCTTTTTGGTCTGGGGCCGTCAGATTTGAATTCTCTTGCTGCTATTGTCTACTCATATTTTTGCTTTATTTATGCCATGAGCATCAAACAATTGCAAACGTTTACTATTATTCGTCACCGAATAACACAGTGATTGAAAGTTTTGGGTTAAATTGTGTCTGTTTCTGTATTCGTTCTATATTGCATATTGCTTGTTGTTTATGACAGTGGTCAGGGTCAGATCTAGTAGTACTTGGACTCAACAAACACTCACTGAGGTGGTGAGCATTTGCGGCCGCTATGGGTGCAAAATGTCCGTATTAAACGGCATGCAGTGTTACCAGTACCAAAGATGGTATCACTTCAAATACACCGGCCTATATGAACACCAGTACAAACACCTTGTTTGTTCAGCTCTGAAATTTATATGCATGAGCTGTAGATTCGATGACAATCAGGACGTTGCTTTGCCGCTGACTGTTCACGCGCGCTCCACGAAAAGTGAGGCAACGCAGAAAATCTGCGGCTCTAAATGCGGGACTCTGCTCGGCCCTTCTATTTCTTCCATGGAGATTAGGCTGGAGGAGTACCAACGGACCTTGCCAGAAATGAAGTTGGAACTTCAGTCTTTAAATGAGTACATAGCGGTCGCTCTCCCTGGGATTGCAGCCACCAAGAAGGCAGTTGCCCTATCAACTGCGCAGATAGAGGAGGCAGCAACTAACATAAAAGAGAGGGCTCTCAGAGATAGGAGAGTTGTTTTATGGGGTTGATTCCCCTTAACGTCCTCTCCAACCGAGCTTTCTAAGTTAGTCCTAACTTCTTCTTCCCCCCGGATGTTGCCAACCTTGTACTGGCGAGCAAGCTACGCGCTAAGACGACCAAAATGTCACTATGCTTCTTGGTAACCTTGCCAGTTATGCTTAGTCCTGAGACTGTAGTGGGGAAAACGGCGGCTTTGAAATCCGCCAACGCCCACTTGAAAGGCGTGTCTTTTGATCGCTCTCGGCAAGAGAGAGCGAGACGTGAACATCGGAGTAAAACCAAGTCGCTAATCATGGCAGACCAGAAAATACAGCTTCAGACTAAAGTCATAGTGTCTGCTGCAAAAGTACCCACTCTGACCTATGTGCTAGCGGAGTAAAGCAGGGATGCCGTTTCCGTAGTCGGCATCCCAACGAATGACTCCTCAAGCATGGGCACCACTGTTGAAGAAATCGCACCAGGACCGTCTCCCGAGTTACCTAAGCCAAAAACCACCATTAGGCCCCGCAGAAAATTCCTACTTCCTAGGATTCGGAGCAACAGGGGCTGCTGGGGCCGCCGCCTGTGACTCGAAAAGTATTTTGTTTGTCCATCCCACAGGATATTTCTATCGGTGACCCCGTTAAACAGCGCACACTACCCCCCCTTTAAGCCCTGCATCCAAAATGCAAAACAGTCACATTTTTCTTGGATGAAAAACCCCCAAACACTCTCTGAAAAAGGGTGATGTAGTAGGGGAACAGAGGCCGCAGGTAACGAAACCAAGAATGCTGATCAGGCGTCCTGTAGGAACGCTGACATAGGCACAAGCGGTGACTGCGTTTGCATCTACAAAAGAGGGCCAACAGAGCCACTCGGCAGCATAGACCGAATCCAACCCCAGCACCATCTTCAATTTTAGGTCTTCTTTCCCAAGTTTTTCCTCGCATTCTTCTCTCTTTTCTGGCCAAGCAATTTGGGGAAGTAGCTCTCAAGTGCATGTATGCCAACTGTCTGAGTTTGTTTAATAAATTACCGGAAATCAGACAGCTAATTCATGAAACACAACCGCACGTATTTGTGTTCACGGAAACCTGGCTTACAGGTGACATTAGTGACGGTTAACTGAGTGGCCCCGGATACTCAATTTACCGAGGTGACTCCACCCAAGGGAGAATGCGAGATTCTGCGGTTTGCCTTCACCAGCATGTCCCAACACCCACGGTTATCAGTGGATTTTATTCCTCTGATAAATGTGATGTTCTGTGGCTTCGACTGGCATTGTGTGGCTCAGACTCACTCCTAGTGGAGGTCATTTAACGTTCTCCTTCATCCGATATCTCCGACGATGAAACTTTTCTTATGAACCTAGACAGCTTTCTAGAACCACAACACATTACTCATGTGCTTATTATGGGCGACTTCAATGTTCCCAAGATAAACTGGATGTCAGTTTCTCACCATGAATGTGAAAACGGATTCTCAATTTCCTTATCGACGTTGGTACGCCGGAGAACGTGGACACAGCATGTCAACGCTCCGACGCGGCATCGTCCTGGCCAGAATCCCTCCTTGCTCGACTTAGTCATTACTAATGAGAGC
>LUCH01006802.1:4912-21536 GCA_013368495.1 Paragonimus heterotremus
AACCCGTGTATTGCTTTGTCGAATAAATAACCCTTGTGCCATCCGCGTTCTTTGATCGCAACAACCCCACAACCTGAGGGGATTTGATCTTGCGGCCTTTGGAAATAAAACTATGCGATTATACAACGTTAGCATTGTATTACAAGAGCACCAACGTATTTGACAATAAACTGTATGTGAAAACATTTTTCAGCTACCTTTCCCAGGTGATATTTATGCTACCCTTCCTTCACCGCAGAATTTTTGGTAGATACTGATCAACGAAACGTTGTTTCTATCAATGGTTGAAAATAACAATATAATATGGTCGTTTCCACCTTCGGTGTATGTGGCACGGCGTACAGAATGGTATTCTGTCCCACTCAAACACCGAAACGCTTCTCAAGGTAATTCTGTTCAATCTGCTGCATTGTCATTAATTGGATTGATATCACGTGGCTTTCATACAAGCCAGTATATGAAAACAGATTAACTCAGGCAGTCTGCCACTCACTGGGAGTCATATATTTCAGCCAGTCACTGCCTCAGGTTCAAAACGCCAACTATATGTTGCAGTGTAGAAAAAACATTCGAATCTACATGAAAAAAGTCGGAATCGAAGATGATAATTAGCACGTACCCTAAATGTCTCAAATACAAGTTACCTATAACTTCCCACATGTGCCCGTTCTGCATGTCGTTCCTTAAACCCTCAATAGAAAGCGGCAGCTACTAACGCTAATGCCTACTGAGTGCTCAGAAATTTATCATAGCTTAAGCAACCTGGAGGCAGCAGCTAACAGTGTGAACGCACATTACATACTCAGATGTACACAGCGTCAAAGCCTTCACATCTTTCAGAACATAATTAATGGCAGCCGGTGTTTGTTACGACCCCCCTGATAGGAAAAGGCAAGAACAAAAGTAAACATCATCAGCTGTATCTCTACCACGAACAGATGCAACGATATCGCAAAACGGTGCGAAAACCAGAGTTCAAATATAGGAATGTAACTCTCGCAGCTTAGGACCCCCTCAACGAGTAGGGATAATGAGGGCTTTCAGACGAGCTTTATTGGTTGCCCATCCCGAAAACAAAATAGTGATTCACAGCAAATGAATTCATAGGTTTTGGGTGGTCTTGGGTCCAGGCCACCAAACGGACCAATCGGAGACGAGCGCGAGTTCTCGTATGTTTCAGAATCCGGGCGGATGTTCAAACTCCCTTAAAATGAAGTCCATTTTTCTTGACAAATATGGCGAATCTCTGGGATAATGTCCGTTTCCCCAACAGTAGTGTCGGTTCACAGACTATCATAAAAACTCTGCAGAAAACTGTAGGGACGCTTCTTTTCTTGTTTCCCTTACACAATGACATTGAAACCTCAATTCATATTTGATCCTGCCTCCTATGCTCCACATCATCTTAGTTAACCACCCAGCAACCATTATGAGTTGTGAAATATAGACTTCAGCACAAACATAGGCCCTATAAACCAAACTGACTTTGAGACTCCGTGCGGACTTGTGATTATGACATGATTTTCATTCTGGAAGTAGTAGCTAGTTGCCAAGTAATCGCGAAATACTGTAACAACTGCCTGCTGATTCTCCATACTCTGTTAAACAAACGCAGAATTATAACTATCGCACAGCTTTTGTCAAGAAAAGGATCTTCATACATAATTCATCATATTATATTTGATCATCTTATATTTTCCTACTTAACATTCGAGATTGCGTTAATTTTCCTACCTATATAGACATCCGTTATACGAATAGAAACTTTTGTGACAAGTGGACGCTCATAAACCCCGCATCGACCGAAAGGTTTGCGAAAGCTTCACCTTTGAAATGTTTTCGAGTAATCGACGAAGTCTCGTTCCAGAGTCTGCCCAACTGTTTGCCAAATTTTGAAATTCTGTGCCCTCCCTTGCCCATACTGTGTTGTTTCATCGCTTTCTCAACGCCGTTCATGTCAAGTACTCGTGAAGTTTTGAAGATCTATCCGGATTTACTTCCCGATGTGACGTCGAAATATTTGAAACATCGGCCCATACATGACCCTGTAAAAGGCAAATTAATGCAACATCCCTCCTTCTGGACTGATTCTGTGGAACAATCGAACTAACTTCCTTCCTGGTGCGTACATCGAACGATTGTAAACCGTAACCTTTTTGATAATAATAGTAATAATATATATTTATCTACGCATTTGTGAGAGAGACGCTCGGACGTGCACGATCATGATAAATAAATACAAGCGGTACAAAGCAACAAATGGTTATATAATAAGACAACCATGGAATCTGTCAGCAAAAGAAAGCGTGATCAGATCGCACATACCAGAGTAGATGTGAGCGGGAACTCCGCAAACCTCTTGCGCTCGTATGAGGAAAACATCTCATTGGAGGTTCACACCAACACAATTTTCTTAGTTACGTATATGCGTTCATAACGAACCTTAGCCTTGAACCTCCACTGTGCAACTGTTCAGACTGGAGATAACATGCGACCGCAATGTGGTGTTGAGTTAAGTCAGAGAGTGTTATTCGGTGATCTTCAAAGTAGCGCTTCCCAAATGACACTCTACCGTATCGCTGCAAAGCCGTCGTCAACTAGTCTTTTCTGCCGCTTTCTTCTTCTTCTTAGATACTGGGGACCTCTTAGTCCGTGCTGGTTAATATAATGAAATATGCTCATATAAGATCCATTATAGGGTCCTCAAAAACGCCGTTGTATATCCGGTGGAATGCTTTCATAAACGGCTTAAACAAACTCTCAGAACTGGCTTCTTTCTTAATACATGAGCAAAAATTACGACCACAATTCTGTGCAAAGTAGACGTTTGGCACACCTTCAAGAGTCACGGATTACTCAGCCTTTCTATTAATGAATGAAAAGTGACTAAGCGCTCGTTAAAACATGCTATTCGCAGGCACCACTCGGGACTGTATCTCTTCCTTTTACTCCAGCTGACTTCCCTTCCAGTCGGTTATGTTTAGCGTATATACTCAGCTACATGGATAGCTTCATAGAAGACAAACGGCGGTGGCACTTTAGTTATTGTCATTTTCAAATTCCCGAGGGTTTGCGACAGTGTTCCGTCTGATTTTCTGAGGCATACACCTAAAACCAATGGCATTTAGAGAGAGTCCATATTTGTTGATCGAACCATTACAGTTAAATCTGGTTTAGATCTGCTTTGTTTTTGTTAACATGTACAATGCCGTTTGATACCCTAACGACCTAGGATTCTAGAATGCCAGTGATCCTAATGCAATGCAGAATTATCTTGACGCGAGTAATCGCTGGTCGGACGGTTGGTTCCCCATAATCGCTGTTAGTGTATAAATATTACACTTTGGGAACTCAGATAATGCCTCTATGATTCAAAGTACGCCCAGGGAAGTTAATATTCTAAAAAATCGATTTGAAGGAAGATTTACGTACACCAGAATATCGGTTAACTCCTCTCTCAACTATTTTTATGGACCGTCTGTGAAACAAGGGTTTGCTGCTCTTGAAAAAATGAAACGAGCTTTCACAGATTAAGTTAAGACAGCTGACTGAGTGTATCGACTTGGAGAATGGCATGCCCTCTGGTGAGGATGTTCAGTGTGCAGACGATCACTTGCCTCAGGCATTTGATTTCTGAACCAGAACGTGAAATTCTTGATCTTCATATACTTGAATTTTGACAATTTCACGTCCTGTTCAGTACAGGTTACAGTGGCTGACAAGATCATGTCGAGAAGCTTCACAAGCTCCGTCCACGAGCGTTATTCAGACGGCGTTTGTTTTCTTACATGAGACTTAACAGCCGGAACAACATGCAGTCCGACATCGTCAGTTGCTCCTGTAAAGATTGATTCGAAGCGTAGCCGTATTCCAATTCACCCAGTCATATGAGGGCTGTAAAAAAACATTGTTCTTGGTACTTGCAGCAGTTCCCAAATGTGCCACCCCACCGTGTGCAGTGATTGTCTTTCAGAACAAAAACGAGTTGGGTCTTCACTGTGAAACCCGTGAATTAATCTCTGAAAATCGACGCTAGGCTGGCGGTTGATACTGGCAGAATCCTATTTTTATCACTACGATGTACGCAGAGAAGTCTGTATCGTCAAAACGTGTCGTTCATAGGCAGAGTTCAGCTGTACACAGAGATCGCAAAATTACCTAATGCGAGATATTTGCGTCAAACAGCACCCTTAGCCTCATCTAGCATTTGCTGCTCTGATATGTGGATAATGCATGCATTTATACGGTAACCAGCTCTAAATCAGGCGTCGGTGAATCTCGGCTCACACTTTCTGGTAGGCAACAGTTTGTTTGTCTGTCTAGATGGACTTTTATGAAATGTAACTATTTCGGACTACTGACAGGTAGTGAGTAGTGAAGATTTTAGTTGGTAACCTGCGCTTATCGAGATATGGTGGACATCTGTTCGTGCACATTTCATACCATAGAAATCTTTGGAAGGTAACCGGGACTAGATAGACTGCGTTGTCATGGCCGGGGCACAGGGACCAACATATTGGTATCTGGCTACTGATCATACTTACCATAGTTAGCTTCCGTTAACAGCGATCCCGAATGATGCGCAGATATAGCATCACTTCAAAGAATTCACTCGATGGTACGCAAGTGCTACCGAAGGAATGGATTAAGGTTGTGGATGTTTCAAGGTGTGTCCGAGCTAGTATCTATGCCATGAGTTATGGGGCACATAAAAAACTTCAGGTAAACCCAACATGTATACTGATAACTAGGGTGTATCAAACTAAGCTAAAACAGTGAACGCATGAAACCGGGATAGCCACAGTGGTCGAGTATCAACAGCCAGCCAAACTGGCTGACAACCAGTAGCCATCAAGGAATTGACTGAATATACAGACAAAGGCTCCTTTGTCCCCATTAACAAGCTCGTAACAAGCGGACTGAGTATATCGGCAACAACATCTACTTGGAAAGTCTGTGAGATCGTAACCGATAACCCAGATGATAATAACGCATGACCAAAACTGGTCAAAAGGTGTACTTTGTGTACGTAAGGAAAATCTACCTCTCTGTACACCATTCAAAGCGGCTGTAGATGGCTGGAAGAAATCACAGGGCCGTTAGGCAATGACATGTTCAGGAACGATTAATGGCTTGTTCAGCGAAAGTCGGTAGGGACAGTTTCTCAGGGTGAGGAATATGCGGCCAATCAAACAGCTGGTTGGAGAGGCTCTCGAACATAGCAGTAAGTTGCAGTAAATAACCAGTGTGCATCCATGATATCTTCCGTTTTGCTTCTTGATTATTTACTGTTTTGTTTCTTACTCAGTATATTTATTTATTAATTGATCATGATGTGGACCGCAGTCAGGAGCAACAGCAAACCGGGCTGATCTAATCCCAGTAAAATTACATTAACTACAAACATAAGCTGCAATACAAATCACGGTCTGACTTCTCGCTGTCCAGCTTAAATGGATTAGGTTGAAAAAGGTTTATCGCTTGCCATAGCTTACAATATGTTCTTTACCTTTGGTCTGATCAGACCACAACTGACAGAAATGTCCAGTGCATGTAGACTGCCGGTGTGTGGCATACTGGAGAAAATTACCAGGTCATTTGTCCAAAAATGGATTTGGAACTGCAACTTTGTGAATGAAGGACAGTACTAGAAAAATGGACATTGCGTGGATGCTGGAGAATAGAAATGATGGTTATGGAAAGAATTGGAGTTTGATGTTTAACAGACAGATTTTAAAGAAAACGGACCAGTATGTCAAAAAGTGATCATCTTAGTGAGGAACACTGTAATTGACAGAATCCATTTCCGATTATATATTCCAAGGCAATCGCACTATTTCATAAGTGGAATTTCAGATATGAACATCAAGCAAAAACGTACCGGGTGAATTCAAAATCGATAACTTGTGTACGCGCCAGATTGGCTAAGAGTTTTACAACCAGAATCGTGCGAGCGACCTTAGTGGATTCACGATGGTGGAAATTGTCGGTCGGATCAATCAAGTGATTGGCTTACATCACGTTTTATGATAGTCAACTGATCCGATTTACGCCATCAATGATAGTCATGTGTTATAAATGTTAAGGTTCTATTCCGTTTAATCAGCAAATGTTATGTAGGAGTCAATTAATCGTCACGTTAAATAATGAATACGGATACATACAGATTCAAAGTGAAATCCTACAGTCATTAGGCGCAACGAACTTCGGATCGAATAAGAATACATGCTTTCAGAAATTGTAAACAGTTGATAACTTGGTCTACTGATAAAGTTTCACCCCTCAACCAGAACAGATCTAATGAACCGGTTACGTAGCTGGCAGCATTCGAGATAGGCCAGATGAAAGTGACTAAACGAATCGAGCCCGTGTAGTTGCCATCAACTATCACCAAAGTTGTAACTGGTTTATCGGGTCTCCTGAAGCTTGTGTAGAGTGAAACGTTAGCAATGAACCAATGTATCGAGCAGTTACAAGTTGGTATGAAACCATTAGGATGTTAACATAAACACTACCACTTACAGAAAACAGAACATGTTTCTCATCACCAGCTCATCTGTATTACGGAGGAAAATGATGCGTCAAATTGATCAAAATCAACGCGATGACAGCCAGTACTCGCTGGCCCAAATAGAGATTGGTACATGTTTCGCTACTGATGTGAACTGGCTGTACCAATCAGTAGACGTTTTGAATGTACTTAGGATAGCCCATTTGATCAACCTAAGGCAAGCGATTTTGGCAACGGCCGAATCGATGGCTTGGTGCTCACACACGATTATTTCAGGCATTGCTAGTTCACGGTGTGGCGTCAAAAGGAGGACAAGAGCATAGAATCATACAAGTAAATAAGAAACACAGTGTCGATACACAGAGTCGACAAAACGGAACGATAACACAACAGAACGAAAATCCAGCCAGTGATGTGTGCAGTAGGTTCGATATCTCTACCTCGTTCAAACAAATGTCTAAATGCACAAAGATGTCCGCGATAAAAATGGGTGTAGACGACAATTAACGGTTGAACGCAGTCAACGAAAAATAAATAGAGCAACCACAATGGACCCGGGTGGTCTACCCTGCTCATTACCCAAACCTACGCATAATCAATCCTTTATAGAGAACGTAAATTGAACCGGATGAATACAAATTGAAGTAACTGAATCTGACCAGGCATACATATCAATTTATTCTCAATTTTCCTAACCCACGAGCAAAGTTTACTTAAATGATTGCCATCTACGGCGCTGATAGTAACAGATGAAAGCATACACGGGTACTCAAAGTGCCTATGACAGGCGCCGCGAACAAGTCAGAGGCCACGTTTTTCCCAAAAGTGCAGATGATCTAAACGATGACATGCATCGTCAATAAACCAAAACACAAAGCATACCTGGAGTCGAAAATAATCAGATCATGTCGAGTTTTTCACCATAACTAGGTCAAACTTCACGATCAAAAATATCACTCTCCTACTTTCCAGGCTGCGTGCATTACCGAATGAGCTAAACACCACCCCAAAGCATAAATGTCATTAGCGTGCAGGCAACCCTAATCAATGCAGGTGAACGTGTGACATGAACTAATTGGTTTACAGATGGGCCTAAGATGTACGAATTGTGTCAGTCCTCGGTTTCGTGATGAACACTTAGACAGCGACTGAAGACGCGGGCGACCATATGAACCGCTGGAATAAGAAAACCCCATGATAGGTTGATCCACGAGATACAAACCCAAGGGATTAGGAACAAAGTCACTCAACTCAGTCTGAGAAACCCAAAAGTTGTTCCGACAACGCCAAAGAATGAAATGTTGATTCCACTTGGTAACCGTCTCACCGAAAACGAGTCACCAGGGGTTGGTGACGCGACGGCGTTAAGTGGTCAACTACGCAGTATTATTCGTAAAATGCCTTGAAAGATTTACTATATACAAATGATACTTGGATCTGCCTTGTTTTAATTTCCATTGTGCGCTTGAAATGTAGGAATGGAAAACGTCAATCGTGAAGGTATATGCGCGTGATCAAGAAAATCACTACGAAATCACACCCGAGGCAGAAAACCCTGAAAAGGGATACAAACAATTAATAGCCGGGTGATCTGAACAATCGCCTGGACTGGCATCGTCGGCCTAACATGCAAATGCAAAACGAATTGTTCTACACAAGACCAGACTAACGCACAGCAACCGCACTATGCGACAAGTGTGCGTGAAACGCATCGTAGATGCTTGATCTCCACCCACAAAGCCTTCCACTACGATAATGCTAAGTGAATCGCAATTTTCCCGTCCAGATTTTTTAATCCCACGTAACACTGCGTCAAGTACAGTGCCTAACCGCATACACCATATTTGCTTTCATAAGTCTACTCGTGGAAGTCAGAACATGTACAAGAAGCCCGGATAAAATCGCAAAATTAGTTGGGTAGCACTACGAATACGGAATACTTGCTAACCTCACCCACGATATAACCGGAAGAGATAGGGACTCTTCTGGACAGCACAGGCCCTCTCTTTTAGATTGACCACTTCTGGAAACAGGTTTGAAACAACCAAGCTCCTCTAAGTGTCATCCACGAAAGTAGTTCTCCTGTCAATATTTATCACATTTTACACAATTCCGTCCGTCTGCTGTACGTCACATGTCAACGGTTTAGTAAAATTGATTGCGCGCTGTCATCGCCACCGCGATGAACTTGCGGAGAAGATATGGACAACTGAAGGGAACAACGAATTCAACTGCAGGATTCTTTCAGCCAAGTAGTCGTGACTTAGAGCTGAACAATCTATATGTAAGTTTACAACTGACGGAGTTTTGCACGTGGCTTTAATGTTCTGGTGTGGTACACGCGCATCAGTTTGGACCCAATAAATAACTGCGGTTCATTGAATAATTGACACAAATTTGTTCGTCTACCTTTTGAGAGGTACTCAAAAAACGTTTTCCTTCAGAGTCCGTCGTCTCTTGAAATTTCCAAAGCAACAGGCAGAGGAAAGACAACTTAAAATAAGCCCATAAACCTCACATACACATTTGCCGGCCGACTGATGGAGTTGCACTAAGGGAACTGTCGGCGTCAATTAGCCCAAGTACTGGCTAACTCGAATTCAGACTGCGCGGAGATTTTGGTTGGAATCAAAGCTTTGGCTCAACTAATAAAACAAGAAAACCAATGAAGAAGTCCACATCAATGTTATAAAGTAAACGGATGGTCACTGTGAAGTTCGATCAAAAAGCCCCGGTATTGAAAATGACATGTATGAAGCTGATGAGTGGCTTACGCATAGGCAACAAGAACGAGAACAAGTACCAGGGTCGGAACGTGTCCGACCCAGTAGGAACACGAAAATCACAAAATGGAAGGAAACCGGAGTGAAGAATCGAAGTGTTTCATAAATGACAGTCACAAATCCACGGTATGAAGGGCACGCTGTCATGATGAACGAGATTTGGCGAAAGAGCTCAGTGAAGTCGAGCATATATAAAATACCAACCGTGCATTTCTGCACGATTTAGTCGGACTTCTTGTCTACTGAAGAGCCGCCGAGAATGGCCAAGCGACGCTAAAGAAAAAACAGGAGAAATTGAAGCACCGCATTGGAAGATTTACAGACTGAACATTCATGGGAAATAATGGAACAGCACACCGCAGCTTACACAGAGATATGACGTCAATTTTCAACTCTTTCCGGCTGGATCAAGTCGACTAAAACTGAGTGTCCAATGTCTACTTTGTTTGTTTCCCTAATCACAACGAAGTCCTGTTTCTGCTTCCTGATTAATATCCAATCAATCGCTTAATTTCATACAATTGTACCAACCAAATGTAAAACATGATCGGAAGCAATTATATTTGCTGGATATTCCTTCTTCGTTAGTTCTACAGGTATTTCCAGTCAAATCAATAGATGATGAAGCAGTCACACAAGATGTGCCATGTTTAATAAAATGAGAAAGTGAACAAAATAAAACGTTAAGGCGAAATCATCGTAACTAGTTCTTCAATAAGGCTCAATCCCCTCAAACGTTGTTAAGACCAGGGCTGTGGACAAAATAGTCATGTAGATAATCAGATGCTCGTAGTCAAATGCCAACGCCAGAAACTACAAAAGAATAATAATCGTGATCACCAGCAAACATCTACTAAAGGAATAAGAACTGTTGGATTCTGATAACTTTGAACACCAGATGACAGGAGAGACAAATGACGATGCAGCGAAATGAATAATCTGTCGGAATAGCACATAGAATGAGGAGTAGTTCGGCTGAGATTCAAGGATTTAGGAATGCCAACGAAGAATACGGTCGAACGAGAGTGGAAACTAATCGACAATAGAATTTTGATCAATAAGTGGTCAGGGTGGCCTTCAGCGTTCAGTCGACACAAAGCAGGTGTGCACAACGGCAGTCAGCATCGTTAAGCCGGAACAAACTAAACATCGAAAGTGTACGGCTTTTGTTACTAACACGTCTAGGTGGCCTTGGTCGAATATTGATTATTCTTCGATAAACCGGTGGTCACACTAGCAGCCTACACTGTCCATAAGGAATCGTCTGACTTGTGACCATGTCATCAGCACTGCACATGACTAGAAAACAAAAGTAACAACACGATCATTATGAATGTACTATTAATCAGCGTTTTAGCTGTTGTACATAGCAGTATACAGCAGCTAGTTTGCCTTTAGTGAATATCACTGTGCCACCGTTTTTTAATGCATGCTGTAGAAAGGCTCCGCGATGTGCTTCACACCGGATCCATTGACGATATGATCAAGAAAATTCAAATTACTGATAAGCAGACAAACACGGACTGAATTCACATTATCTTAGAATCTGCAAAGGCCCATGTCATCTCTGAGTTACCCAGCCTATAATTTTCACACAAGTATTTTTCATTCAACTTTCCCGATCATACTCCACAATTCAAGCGATCAACAATCAGCAAGCAGATCGCGTTATGATCGTGTTCAGTTTGCCAAATTAATGAAGGTCGCGTGTAGAATTCGATGAGAACTGATGACTGGATGAATGATCCATATTCGTCAACGATCATGTAAATGAGGCAAACGAAATAACATGTTTCTTTATTCACGCCGAATGCGCGGATATTCAGTTGGTGCATGTACGCAAAAGTGCAGCAATTTCGAGTGACGGCAACAGTTTTACACAAATAACTGGTCCCTCAGAGTTGAGAAGTGTAAATCATTCTGACAATAATAATAATAATAATAATAATAATAATAATAATAATAATAATAATAATAATAATAATAATAATAATAATAACAGAAATCAACAATCTTTATTACAAAACTCGAAAGACTGACGCAAGCAAACGCTGCGACTAACTTAACTGGTTGAAAACAGATGATGAGGTCCCAGACGAACAGCTAAGCGCGCTGAGTTAACTGCGCACCCGTAGACATACTCTTGCAAAAAGTGGACGGAACAAGATAACTTCACATGGCCAGCGTGCGCCGGACAGTAGAAGTACATGGACCTTCTTCACGACCTGTCGCACCTTTGCGTATGTGCACTTGTTCCCCATTATCGAGCGTTAAGATAACCATCACACAATAACGATGATTGTTCGAACTACTAACGTTCGTAAGAGTTCACACGTCTTTCACTGTAGTGCTTGACTGTACACGATATTCCGAACACGACATATGATTGAACGACGAACCGGAAGTTGTCCTAAAAGGTCAATATTTGTCCTCACATACATAACAGAACTGCGTCGGTCGACTGCAACGAGCAGTCTTGTTTATTCTTCTGACCAACCAGACATCGCACACTGGACACAAGATAAAACTGAGTCGTATTCCTATCGAGTCGTTTATGCGTTTCTTGGTATACTACAAGGAGTTTTGGTCCACCAAGATGTTTACAAGAGCCATGAAAATACACGATCTGCGTGGCATATTCCAATTCGCTTATGAGAAGCTACAAAAAAGGGCTTACCAATGATCTGCAGAAATTGCATTGCTGGTCACGTAAAATAAACCATACGGCAGACCAAACATAAAATTCGAACATCTCTAGAATCAAATGACTGCAATAAACAAATTCGACCGCTCGCATCGATGTTATTATCGTTCTACGTACAACCTGCTGTAGCCATTGAAAAGTATAGTACTGCACTGCCTTTACACACTTCACCCATGACCTAGTAATCCTTAGGGTGTGTTAAATGTTCCCTTATTGTCTGCAGTGATGGGCTCAAAACTTTTGATCTCATCCGAGTTAGAAGTAAAACGTCACCAGTAAACAATAGCGTCAATCAGTGACTACATGTTGTTATGAAACTGTTTACACACTTTTTGGTTTGAAACCACAAACAGATGTGTCATCAAAGAAGTGGTTGGAGCTATTTACGGGTTAATGAATCGATCATGCGCGACAGTATAACCTTGATCACTGTGTTCACAAAAAAGTGCTCACAACTCTGGTACCGCCTCCGAAAATAAACTCAAGTTGCAGACAGTGATACGATTGAGTGGATGTTAGTTTCACTTATTCATTTTGATTTACATGTTTGCTCAAGTTGAAAGGCTAAACTCTCGGGTTTTGCACTATAGAGTCCGCTGATGGGCCACATACAAAACTGTATGCGGAATTAGATATTGTCAAGTTGTTCAACCAAACCAGAAGTAGCCAGAGTAACCGACACTCTAGCCAGCTTCGGTGTAATTAGAGAACGGACTTTGTTACTACTGGACAACTTACTGCTGTATCTGGTTAGATCACACAGTGAAACCATGAGTAGCGTGGCGCACACATAATCTAAGTCTTTCTATAAAAGATTGCATGCAAAACACTATTGTACTGGCGGTTTTATGGCACAGTTTCAAAAAGTAATCCAGCTGCACAGAGGAGGTTCAGAGGGTCTGTTTTCGACCACTAGTGTCTCCGAGGCAGTAGCAGCGCACAGTGGGAACATCATGTCAGCACTGACACCGCTACGTTTTCGGTACGCACAAATTCCGTAGGTCACTCAGCGCACCAATTTCAGCACAAAGGCCAAATCACTGTTGGAAACATAGTGCCTTGTCTGTAACTGGTGTGTAATACGGGAAACGGCGGCCAGGCGATCGACGTACCATTTGGGTCCAGAGCATGAAGGTTTTGACATCCAGATTTACTTCAGCAGGGCGCTTCTAGCCATTTTGCAAAGATCCGGAAAACAGTAAACACAATTAGCTAAGGGCACTGTCTGACAGGGTTAATGGAACCCATGTTACGCATCAATTTGCCCAAGTTTACTTTTGGTTTTCTAAGCTTATCTCTATTCTCTTTCATAATTCACAAGTTTCCTCCATTCGTTGCCACATGTATGTCAGTACTGTAGCAACTATGTTGAAACAGTCAGTTTGTTACGCAGCCCGCACTTGGGAATATCACACAGGATCCACATCAACAACGTCCGTGAGGGATGACGTCACGTACTCATGAACGACCAGCTGAGCCACAATGTTAATATCACCAGACGGAATGAAAATGGGTGTCTTTGGGTTGACTAGCCAAATCGGAATATTGTCATGCGGTTGGTCGAATTAGGCAAGGGTTCATTAGAAATGCAATATGTTTCAATAGTTGCTTGCGTTGAGGAGGGGAAAGGTGGAGGTGCAACATGACATAAACGCCACAAGCATACGCGGCCGCCACCAACTGATCCAGTTTTCAGACGGACTTAATTGAAAAGTATGACAGGAAAGAGTGTTCATCGAATCCGTTATCGAGTGACTGTCCCAGAAACTAATTTTCACAGACGTAGGCGACTAATGAAACGCCGTGTCTGATCTTGGCAGCAGTACATGATCATACGGTCAAACAATCAGAGGAAAGCGTATACAAAATCACTTTCCCCGAAGATCGTAAACATACATTAAACACCCGATAAAACGAATGAACTGACGTTCAGAATACGTAGTTTCAGAGACGTGCAAGCACGTCATAAATCCTAGCAAATTCTTGATCACAAGTCGATTTGAAATGATTATATCCGAAAATGAAGCTGTTTTCGCCAATAATTGCTTACTACTAAGTTGTTTGATGTAGTTTATATAACTTTGTCTCCAGTACTTTGTTTGTATCTCACGACCATAAAATTGGGTCACAATAGTGAAGTTATCTGAAGACCGTCGATTCCAAATAAACCAAAGAATAAAGTCATAAAATTGGTCATCATAAAACAATAAGACCACTAAATGAAAAAACACCATTTTTATCTTTAAGACACATAAGCATGATCACCAGTAAGGATAGAAGTTATACATCGCGAGATCTTGACATTTCGAAAACTCTCTTAAGTCACGAACGTAAAACATTACAATGTATAAGGCATGCATCCAACATGAATCCAATATGTCTGGGAAAAGCTATCTTGTGACGTATGCAAACTGTCAGCGTCCTCCTTCCTCAATCTAATACCACATAAGGACCTTCCTTCTACATTTAAATCAGTGACATATTTCGAGGATCTCTCCTTCTCGATTAAGAAAATATCACGTTTATCACACAAACCGTTATCATAACATCGTTATACACTACTCAGCATCGCTACTACACAATATGATACAAATGAGAAGGAACAGTTCTGACGGCGAAAACTGACGGCCAGCAGCGGTAGTAGAAGGAGGAACGGAGCAGAATAAGCAGAAATGTGTTTTGCATGGAACGTTAGGAAAGAAAATAGCACTGCATGAATGATAGCAGACTCAGAGAGAGTTTAACCGTGCAAAATAATGTTTACGATCGCTATGTATTGTCACGTATCTCGTAACAGGTGTCTATCAATGAAGAAACTCTTAGAGAAATAATTTTACAATGGATGGTCAGTCATAGACTGAACGGCACACGGCACAGAAAACCCCGTTTCGTCATTCAGACCTCATTTACAGGTCCGTCGGATGGACAGTCCATTAACGCTTTGGCTAGTGATGACGCAATGGCCTCATAAGTGCCACACCACCACAAGCCAGTCAGCATATCACATTTGTCTTCTAAGTCTTGGAGAACTTAGTAGACAATTAGCACTTAAACGCACAAATCTGAAATTTAGCAGATCACCCTACTTCCTTTCAAGGAGCATTAGGATTCCGGCGCTTCCAGTACCATGTTGAATTTATCTCTCAGCGTGATGCATCACAAAATGAAGGTTAAAAGCATCCAGAGAAGTATACTGTACAGTGCATGATTCGATTTCTTACCACCTAGTTCTATTCGTCAACCCTGGAAGATGTTATGCGTCTGCCTCTCAACTGAACACTAAAACAACGTCGTATTTCAAACGACGACCGTTCTTCATAGCTTGTTTGAATATCTCGACTCAAGACGTCGCTAGTGAAGACTGACATATCAAAAGCCTTCGAGTATACATATTCCATGACGTCCTGGTAACAGTAGCAGTTTCTTACGGCTCGCTTACCACTTTGTGCAACTATCAATGTTCAGTTTCTCCATAAGGAAAAGCCTAAATTGAACACTTCTTTTTTTCATAAAAAGGATTTCCTGTTGCCTCTTTATTTAGCACGGCAATGGGTCAAACGCCTCAAGTCTGTTTGGTATAAGTGTACTTGAGAGCCAACTGGAGTATCTTGTACAGGTGGACTATATTACATTATTGGATCCCTGGAAGGAGACGCTGATAAACAGAATGGAACAAGACAGTTTTATCAAAACCCGTTTAATAATGGAGCACTGAAAAACAAACCAACCACATAAAAACAGACGGATGTGGAAAAAACAGTTCCCGAGGACTGACTCCTGAATATGAGGAGATTGTTACCTCCAAATCTGCATCGTCTTAACCATATTCAGTGTATTAGGTACATTCTTCAACTGGAGATAAACCCTACCACCAACTCCAGTGGAATATCTATCAAACTGGAACCGGCAAGTGATATAAGTATCGCCACAACTTTTGAAGATAATGGAAACCTTGTGGACTAATCTATTACCACAGGTAACCCAAAATTAATCGCCCAGCACCGTCCGTGAGGGTAATTAGGCTGTGACGACTTAAAGACAATTCTACTGCAATCCTTCACTCTGATGGCAATTCAGGCGAATTCGAATAACCCAACACTAATTGCACAAGCTAGCGAACAGGGGATCTCGTTTCGAATGGCAAAGATTCAGTTCTATGCGATCTTTCACCTCAGTCACTTCATTTGCTTGACCACAGTGATTTCGCGGACCAGAACAGTTAGTACGAAGTTAACTCAACACGGCATGAGGCACTTTACAACGTATATGATGGTGAATACCCGTGACATTCCGAAAAGACCCATAATTCGTACGACTAGCTAGAGAATCCCCCAAGTATGTTTCCTCACCTGTACATCAAACTGATACTTTGAGCTAGTGTCGCGTCCACGAAAGGTTGTCGTTCAAGCAACAAACCAATATAGACAGAGGAATCAAAACGTTAGTGCACCAGAAGTCACGAAAATGTATTGTGTCCGTCTCGTCGGTTTATATACTACCAGATGTCGATGGCATAACAAAGTGGTTACGTTTAAAGTTCGAAAAGTGAGAAACAAAAAGCCCTTAGTGGTTACAGGACACTATGTCCTAATAACTGATTCCCATCTCAAAACTGAGATCTTCAGA
>LUCH01006803.1:0-10208 GCA_013368495.1 Paragonimus heterotremus
ACGGCGATCAGCTACTGTTAAATGCGTATCTGTTTCAAACAACCGAGTTGCTAGATGCAAGGTCGTGGAAAAACACAGCAGCGAACTGGCCTATCAGAACGTGAGGGCGCTTGTCACTTGATGGCAGTCGTAAATACCGTTGTTCCTTTATAAAAAGGTGCTGTTTTTTAAATAAATAATAATTGAGATTGCTTAGTGCCGCTCAGATTTCCGTTCTGATTTTTCTTGATTGGACAGTACGGTACGCGACATGGTGACAAAGGACAAAAAGGAGCCTGCATGTAACTTTTAAGGCAGTTCATTGAGTGATTTTGCAGTTGTTCCCCGGAGCAGTTGAACGTGACGAACAACAGCCGATTGTCAGAGGCATGGCGAATGTGAAGGCAGAAGTTTGATGATTTTGCAGTGTTGAGCAGTTTATCTCAACGGTCGAAAGAATACCAGTTGGCGATGTTCCGGCATTGCGTTGCAGACAGAGGCAAACAGATCCTGATGAATTTAATTTTTGCTGACGACAAAGACAATAATGACCTGGGTACGAGCAGGCAAATGAAACTTTTGAACGTTTCCGTTTCTTTCAAAGGAACCGTTGTCAAGGCGAATTTATCGATCAGTATGTGACGGCACTGAAGGAGCTGGCCTTAACTTGCAAAAATTGCAAGTGCATGTAGGACAGTCTCATACGTGTTTGAGTGGTTCTGAGTGTTCAGGACGGTGCAGTGACCAAGAGACTGCCGAGAGTGAGACAATTAACGATTGCCTAGTGCATTGACATTTACCACCGCTAAACGGCTGCGGAACAAAGAATCAAGGACCATAACGGTAAAAATGGAACGGAGCGACAGTACGTACAACAGCGTCCGCTTTAACAGAGTGGAGCCACTTGTAACTCATTGCTATTTGATAGGGTTGTGTCCATGGCAGAGATGCACTGGGTGGTCTAGTTGTGACAGTGTTTCCTCCTTTGTTGAAGTGTGATCCTCCGGATAGATTAAGACCGTGAGGTGCACACAGTTACAGCAATTTTTCACATCATTGTCAGTACATTAAGCCCGGACATCAAATAAACCACCCGATTGATTCTCATCTGAAGAAAGACTACCAAATTGAGCATTCACATCCCCGGCTGGTGCGATAATGTTTGATCTAGTCGGCTTCAGAAAGTCGGTGGGCGCGTTACAGACCACATACTTGACAGCATCTGAACAAATGTCCGGTGGTGCGTATGCCGATAAAGAAGACAACGCACTTCTAATTTGCGTTGATATAGGTCAACTGATGTACCAAGTCTGACAACGCACAAACGACCATTTGTTGCAACCCAAATGAGCATGCGTTGCTTTGCTTTAGAGCTCGGTGCGACTCTTACTTTGGCTTCACAAAAAAATTCAGCCTAGGGGTCACCAGGAACTGGCGAAGAATCTTTTCGATCGACAGTTATCCAGAGGTACTGAACTCGGAGCTTCCCGTCTCCGAGACACAGTACGCACTAAGCTGTAAGCATGTAACCCATCATGCAAAACAGCTTCCTGGTCAATCTGTCTGAAAGCGCAGGCTTTGAAAACATCAATGTTTATCAGTTCTATCGGGTTTGAAATACAGTCATCACCTGAAGTTACAGGAAGGGTGGGAAAATGGGAAGTTAAAATAGAAAAAGAAAGTGGCATTAGGTGAATAATGTCACTGTTATGAGAGCCATAATTTCTGATTGTACCCAATCGTTTGAGCTTCAATTATGTGACCTTATCCCGAGTCTCTAAGTAAAAAATTCCCGCCTGTGAGACAACAGGGATAGTGTTACTTCGGAGAACCCTCCCCTCAGCCACTGACTCGAGAGTCTGATTTACTTGGCCCTGAAAAGTATTCCTAGCCCTATTACGCAGTGAGTTAGACGTTGATGTTTGCTTCTGGAGATTGCTGCTCGCAGTGGATGTCTTTGAAGTTAAATCAGCTTCTTTAAAGATACCGAAGGTTTCTCGACCGTATTAGGTAATAGTCTGGTGATCACTGTCACTCGTGAGGAGATCGGGGAGTTCTTTCGTTTGATGGTATCTTTTCTACCCCCTGTACTATTTGAAAGACGACAATGCTACACATGTGACAACAGTTCTGCCGTTTTCTCGCATAATCGAGCTTCACTACCCAAATACTGTCATACGGTCAGTAGTGTACACAACCCCATGGGTGCAATTGCCTTCCATCTGACTGTCACCCTTCGGTCTACTTGACATTGTTGCACTTGGTAGGACAAAAGTCCTAATCAATATAGTCCTCTGAATCGATGCAGTACACAAGTGCACCACGTCAATGTATCAGAATAGGTCAAATCGATCGAAGTCTGTTACCCAAAACAACCTCCATACGATTGTTTGTACAAGCTTTCCAAACTTTTCACGTTTCTGCGTGTAAGATGGTTGATGCTTCTGATTGCTGGATTGAAGATTATTTTGCATTCAAATAAGAATCTTCAGTTTTATTATTGCATACATGTTGCAAGCAGATGTTGTGACCGTTAATGCTTGTTTGTTCCTGGTCGTCGCTATTCCGGGTCACATACTACTTGATATATCCCAGTATCTTATTTGAGGCCATCTTCTTCGTGTAAATAATTCAGTAAAACTCGAATACGTCAATGAAATTACAGAATACTGTCCATACCGAGCGTATGTTCTGTTTGATCGAGGCAATTGCACCGCTACATTCAACGGTTCCGTGTCAAGCCAAATCAGATGCCTAGATCGCCACTTGTTGGGTCAGCATCATCGTCGTTGTACGGTTTCTTCATTATCTTATGTTTCTGGTTCATCGTCGTCATAGTGTAGTGAAAAGGCGTCCAATAAAACAGTCTTTTATTGTCCAACTCGCTGGCTGCCATGCTACGCGCGCGCTCCCGTTTATGAATCAGAATTCCAGTCCACAACACCCCTGGTTTCCGCTCACACGTCGTGTGCGCTTCTGCCCGGTTTATGTGTGTGTGTGTGATCGAAGCCTTCTATCGGGGGGTTCCCGTCTGCCATTCCTCGTCCGTTAGGCCGATCTCGTTGAGCGATGCCTTGTGTGGTCGCTCGTGTTGTCCGCAATTTATCCACTTTGTGCTTTGACCATATTCTACGACCGTGTCGAGATATTCCTCCGTGTTGGAATAGTCGTACCCCCGATCTGATCATTCATTCCATTTTGCTTCCCACGTCGTGTCCGTTGGTCCGATTTAATTGAGCGATCGCCCATCTGATCACCCATGCTGTCCCCGATCCGCTGGCTGTGGGCTTTTGGACGCACCTCCCCCACGTTGAGGTACTCCACCGAGTGTGGAACACTCGCACCTCCGGTTTGATAACCCATCACAATAGCACTACATCAGTGGTTCTCAGTAAGGCTTAACTATCACAAAACCGGAGATTAACTCTGCTGACAGTTAGGCACTTGTGTTAACATTTTTCAAGCCATTCGTACAACCCGTTACGCTATTTTCTGGACTACACCGACAAATCTGGGAGAGGAATCCTTACAACGAGGCAGTTCAAAATCTCCGCACCATCTACCCAGGCCTATGTGCTTGGGCATCAGTTCTTTCAGGTCAACTAGATACGGTAAAAGATTTTTTTTCATTCAACGGGTGCAACGGTTTCTGACTTCAGAATGTACCTATCAAAATTCTTTAACTAAGCACTGCCGGTTAATATTTCGCTACTGGGCATATCACCTTCTAGTTCGTGATTTTTCCTTCGCGCTTCACACTCAATAGTCGAGCCTTTTAATTGTCTTTACTTACTCCCGACAGATGAGCAAAGGGTGGACGTTTAGTCAAGGGTTATCCGATTGTTTGAAACGAAATCAGTATATTGGCTTATTGGCTCTGATCTGGACTCCTGCATTTAGGATATTCCAATTAACTCGGTTTCATTGGCTATCTCAACTCTCCTTATCGAAGTTGGTTTTTGTCTCTGGAAATATTTTAGTGTGCACGCTTAGAAACCGAGCGTCCGACAAGCAGTTGCACCTTTTGAACATAATACGAAGTTGAATACGCCATGACGAACCACTGATCAGGTAAACTTGTTGAGTACCTGGGTGACGGTCTCCATGCTAGTGCATTGAAACGATTTTAGTTTTCGTTTTTTGAAGAGTTATTGACTGGGTTTTGTTTCAGTCAGAACTGATCGCGAATGTTCCTCATGTTTCGCAAAAGTACTGCTGTCACAGTTTCAACCACCCCGGGTGGCCTTCCTCAGGAGTGTTGTAATCGAAATCACATTAACAAAGGAACTGAGGTCACATGGGATTTGCCGTGGTTAGGTCAGTTGCGCCGCATCTGAACGGATTGGCCTAATCATTTGCCTATTAAGCGGGGGTGAGACTGATGTAGATAAGACTCATCTGTGTCTGATATTTTGTATCCATCCACGCCTCACTGCAAACAGCGGTTTGCTATCATTGCGATTCATACAGGCGTGTTGTGTTTAAATCGCGAGGGCTTCAACATGGCATCGCTCCGCATGGGAAGGCAGACCCTTGTGAATCACTCGCGCTTGATCAAAGCATACGTTGTGATTCTCTGACAGTGCATGAAGTGCGATGGCCGAATCGTTCTTTAGTTTGCGAAGTTGAAGTGCACCTTGCTCGTAACGTTGTGTTATCCTCAATCCATTTATGAATAACACGTTAAACACGACGCCCACTGTTTGACTTCATTCGTATTAAATTTGGTGCGGATATCCTACTACTGTTGTCACAGTTTTAACCAACTTTTCTGTCGAGTGTTTTTCTCTTGTAAGCTGAAAACATAATAGTTATGGTTCCTTCCGAACAAACAAGTGCACCACGCATACAAAATGTTTTATTCTGCATCATCCGTCAGGTTTTTATCAGTTTTCTTGTGCATTTTGTTTAGTTCGATGAAATGTGAAGGAGACAGAGTTTCTTGTGTGAGCTTTGGGAACTGTGTCAGACCGTGTTCATATTTTTGATGTCTTTCACCTGTGATTTGACACGGTTTGTTTGTCATGTAGTTGTTTCAGTTGCTGTAATCTTACGCCCCATTTTTGACAGTCTGCACCCGCGCATTTTGTGGAAAGTTTGTTGTCAATTCGCAGTCGCTGTATACAATTTGTCGACGAAATATTCGATGGAATGAGCTTATTTCGCAACCAGATGGATAAAGCTTTCAGCCAGGCCATCAATGAGCGTTCGAATGTGGCAGCTAGTACAAGTGCACCCAGCTCCAAGTACGTCATTAAAATTGTACCGCGAATGTGTTTTATGATCTGAGTGTTAGTATGGTTAATACACTTAACTATATCTATGACGACCGTAGGCCTTGCTCGTTTCTATAGAGGCATAGTTTTACAGTCCTGTTCTTTCAGGTTAAGTACTGTCTATGATTATCAACTGTGACGTGTATTCTACAGAGTTTCCTTGTCTGACTTACGTTTGTTTGCCAAACATCATCGTTTCTACAAACTGCTGTGTATTCTTCATTATTACCAGTGCGTTCTTATGCCTGCTCAATGAGTAATTCGTCTGTGTGATTATTCTCGTTGGGCCTGCTTATCATACTAGTTCGAAATGCTTTGCGCATGTGTCTATTTGAAGCAGTACTTTTGTGTTAAAGTGACGAACAGAGGATGCTAAGGAGTTTTCTCTATGTTGCTTGCGATTAGTTTCTGGTAAGTTTAGGCCAGGTAACAAGTATGTTGATTTCATCCTCACTGTTCGTCAGCCTCTTTTCAGGCTGATGCTTGCTTCGTTTTCTTGTTTCTCTATGTCACTGTCTTGTTGGAGTTGGTTAACAGACGATCGTTTCACACTGTCCTCCGCAGCAGTAGACTTTCTTCAGAGTTGCTGGAGTTCTGGAGTCGACTCTTGAACATGTTGATCTCGTTTGACAGACTTGGTCTTCCTGACCACATCTTACGTTTGCCAACTTACTGCCCGCCACGTCATGACTTGTTTGCAAGCAGTGAGTTATGCTGGAAGTGGCAACTTAGTGGTCAACGCGTGACTTGTGTTCGAGGTACGAAAGCAATCATTGTGAGGCCTGCTTCAGTAGGGCGCTCCCGGCTTCCTAGTTGGGGTCCAAAAGATGCTGAACACCTTTGGTTGAGGATGCTGTCTGATATGGCGAAGAGTATAATTCAATGGCGCTCGTGTTGCGAGTTTCTGTGTGAATCGTTGTAACGTTTCTTTTTTATTCCTTTATATTTTCCCTCTCCTTTCGCATTACCTTTTTTCTCATACTGTGGCACGCTTATCATTCCTTCTGGTTTTTTAGACGTTAAATGTATAGTGTACAATCCCTCCATCATCAATTCTTGTAACTTGGAAAAGTGTATAAACAGGTGTGAACAGTTCGTTGGAGTGATTTATCCTCGTGAAATTGTTTGTGTATTTTCAATATAAATGTGTTGGGATGTAGACGTTCGCGAACCTACGCCTCTTACTAGACGGTTACTAGATTGGTGTATATTGTAATATAACGTTCCGTTACAGACCGCAGAACAGGGGCTTGATCATCCCATGTACGAGACTAGCTGTTAATGTTCAATTAATAATGTCTCAACAACACTTCACACATTCAGTGAATTGACCGAACTGACCATCACGATTGACGGTGATACATCAGCAGTAGACTCTACTTTTCTTTCACACGGCCGCTTAACGAAATACGTACAGAAAACAACCCCCGTTGTGAAACTGTAGAACACGAGTCCATTTTCAAATGAACAGTGTAGAAGTACGGACGTTTTGTATACAACATTCCATTATAAACATACGGATGGGTATCACGTGAGCAACCACGCCCCTGCCCCCTCGTGGTTTTCAGCTCCTCACCCCATTATTCGTCTGTATTTCCCAGTCGTGTAAATGAGGAAAAGTTCTAACATTCTCTTCAGTTATCCCGTAACCTCCTCAACCTAAAACCGGATGGTTCGCCGGAGTCTCATTTAAGGTGTCTAATATAACCTACAGTATCTGACGCACATTAGGGGCTTTCTTTTTTTTATCAAGTCATCGGTCTTCTTACATCAGTTGACAACCAATATGTGGTAAGGTAAACACAGGGTCGACATTCTAAATACGTGTTCAAACCGTCTTATTGTATGTATTTCAGAAGTTTAGGTGAGTGGCTTTTTTTAACTCTACCGCGATCTTGCTGTCACATGATGCATGTGATTGAAACGAATATCGGTAATCACAGGTTTCTCTTGTTGATCTTGCTTTTCAGCAGCCAGACTTTGGGAATAAAAGTTGGTGGGCGACAATCATATATTTCGTCCGTCTTTGTAGTTGCACATATCAAGTGATCATTTTGGAAAAAATCTCTTAAGCAGATGTGACTGGAAGAAAACGTAGTAGCCGTCACATCATGGTGTGCGTGAACACGTCGATACAATTAATTCAGTTTCCGGAGTGATTCAACCTTGATAGCCTTCTGCATTGTTTTGTAAGATTGATTATGTACTGTTCTGATTTTTGTTTTGCTCTCCTGAATAGGGTTCTCGTGACTATCCCCGTTTTTCGATCTATATGCCTATTGTTTTGCCTTTCCTTGTGACAGTTGACAACCATAACTACCTACACTTACAGCACTGTTAACGTACGGAACTGAACTGGATTTCAGATACTTTAGTTTCGAAAATTTAAAGATGATATTTATGCAGAGGACATAATTATTTCAATATAATCTATCTGGTAGAATCTACTCACCTTTGAGCACACATGGTCTATGGCACACTGCAGCTACTTCTGCGGATTTACATGCCGATTGTCGTAAAAATGTATGTACTTCATTGTAGGCCTGTAACAGGTAGGTTCATCTAAACACCCCCCGTGTTTCTTTTTTTGCTTCCTCTTCAGATCTTCCGTTCCTCGTCCCTCAGAGTTGCTTTGTCGGTGCATGGACTCGCTGCTGCGAATGTCCACGAAATCGCTCTCTGAAACGGATCTGGAATCCAAACTGACCGCCTCCATAACTATCTTTAAATACATTGATGATAAGGACGTGTTCCAGAAGGTACTGGAGTTCTATGCGTCGATAAGTACAGTATTGTTCACGATGATTTAGTCGTAATAGCGTCAACTGTGATACTCATCATAACTGTTTCGATATCCGGTCACTCCGGAACACTTGTCTAGATTTGAACAGCTTGCTGAGATCGCGTTCGTACACGATCTCACGGGCTTTGGATGGTCTTATTTAACTTCGTCGGACGCTATTCTTCAAACTGTTTACACGTCTAACCAATCACATAATCCGTAACTAGTCCCCCCACAACTAATTAAACTGTCTAACAGGTCTGTTGAAAATCTTCGTGTGACTTGAGTCGGAGTCGTCTAAACAAAGTGCGATTGATCACCGGCAAGTTAACCTTCGCTTTGTCTTTTTGGTTGGTATTTTCATAACACTTGTTGATTATCAGATAGGTAACAGGAATAGGTCAACCACCGATAAAGGCTTTCACAATTGGATGTGGTTGACAGTTACCGCTGTGGTCACCTGTGGTTTCAAATTCAAATCCCGGTTATTTTTAGCGCCAACGGATGAGTTTAAGATGCGTGACGGCATACAGTCCAACATGCTGTCATCTTACCTACTGTTATGATCGGCAGACTTGTTCACTGCGTCCATCCAGAGAGCTGTACCGACCAGGACTTCGGTTCAACAAGGTACAACCGCGGCAGGTGGGCCAAGGGGGGAACAGCCGGACAAAAAGCATCTGCATTTGTGAAGTTTTGTGTCGCACTACTGATTGTGTACTAGTGGTTAGGTGGTGAAGCACGAACCTATGAACATAAAGCAAAACCATTCCCTTAGTTACACTACAGGTTTGTGAAGAAGATTAAAAAAGTTACTCACAAACAACAAGTTCTTTGATCACCGATATATTATTCCACACGGAATTTAGCATCATTAGAAAATTGATGTTATTGCGCGCAGCGGTGACCGGAGTCAAATAGATGTCTCATTCGCTGTTCTCCTGAGGCTATGTAGACCCCTCATTGATAGGCCAGTCATGCTCTTGAGTCACTGATTCCGATTGGTGTCTTCAATAAAACCCTACTTCTGATTATCTCATGAATCAGGCTGTTGATTCAAAGGCTCGGAATTGGATCTTTCAAATCATTCTCCAACCCAACACAACAGGTACCAGCGTTTAGCGCCCATTTTATCGGCGACTGTATATCTATCGCTAGTTGTAGGTGCATTGATGTTGTATGTTTGAATATTGACAGCTATTTTTAGTAGTTAGGTCCCTTCACCCCCCCTTCTTTCTTCTTCCCTCTTCCTATAGAGGATTTTTTTCCTTCGTGATTGTATGCCAGTTAAGTATCAATGTAAACCATCGATGTATTGCCGTTTATGATGATGATGAAGATTCTTCATCCAATTTCTCCGTCTTTCCTTTACTTTCGACTGATAACTTTCTAAAGCTACTGCTAATTAGTAAACATTCTATTGTCTGAACTTTTCGCTGGGAAATTTGGCGAGTTGATCTGGCGGGTACTTCCTCATATCTGCAATGTGATGCGTCCTGTGTCACGGAGACGGGAAGCTCCGATTTCAGCACTTCTGGATAACTGTCGATCCAAAACCTTCGCCAGTCCCTGGTGACCTCTAGGCTGAATTTTTTTGTGAAGCCGAAGTAAGAGTCGCACCGAACTCTAAAGCAAAGCAATGCATGCTCAATTGGATTGCAGCAAATGGTCGTTTGTGCGTTGTCAGACTTGCTACATCAGTTGACCTCTATCAACGCAAATCAGCAAACGCACCACCAGACATTTGTTCAAATGCTGTCAAGTATGCCTTTTGCGACGTCCTCGTTGATCATCTAATTTTGACTGAACGCTTGCCTATCATCTCACTAACAGGCGGTCAAAATGATCGTTCTCGACATCTTCCTCCGAAATTGAGACGACTGGGTAGTAGTATGTTTAGTGTCTAAACACGACGCACTGGCAACGATGAGAGATTGCTACAAATATGTGCACCTTGCAACTCTATAGCTCGAGCAGTGTTCATTATTGAAGGTAACCTTTTGTCATGGAAACTGTCCTGTGTATCCTAACAACGTGCATTAACCGACTGTACTGTTTGCAATTGACACCACTCTGTCCGTGACTCCCGTGCATTTTAGAATAACCATCTGAACTCAGTCAACACTTTCGTGTGCCTGCTTGTTTCATTCTGTTAATGCACGTTGTTAGGA
>LUCH01006804.1:0-10249 GCA_013368495.1 Paragonimus heterotremus
GTGAAGATGCAAGCTCCGCTAGCAGATCAGAAACCGGATCACATTCGTCAGAACCCGACAGAGTTGATACACAAATTCGCCGACGCGTTCCAGGAAGACCGCGGGTGGTGTACCAAACAAAAGCAGTAATGAGCCTACGTGCAGATGCCAAACCTGTTTTCCGGCCAAAGCGATCTGTGCCATATGCTGTGCTACAAACTGTGGACGAAGAGTTGGACAGACTTCAAAAACCTGAGGTTATCCAGTCAGTAAAGTACTCTGCATGGGCAACCCCTATTGTAACTGATAAGAAGGCTAACGGCTCTATCCTATAGTGCGTATATTTTTCTACAGGTGAAATGCTGCGCTAGACAATCACCAGTATCCTCTTCCAGTCTCTATGGACTTGTTTGCAAAGCTCAGTGGTGGCAGATGCTCCGCCAAATTCAATCTGGCCGAAGAATATCTGCAACTTGAGGTCGATGAGAATTCCAGAGAACTACTGACCACGAACACTCATCGCGCAATATTCCAGTTGGTCCACACTTGATTACGGCATATCAATCAGATCAGACCACGCTGTGCGCAAACGGTTTATTCAGAAAATCGAGGAATGCGGCTGAAAGAGCTACTAGAAAATGTCAAAGGTCAAAAGGAACACTAGAGACCCAGAACGTTGGGGTTTAACGGGAGTCACTAAACGTTGCCAAAACCTCGACGATCGAGCCGCACATGGACCGATGTGATCCAATCCAATGGAAACGATATTCACGTAAGTATGATCAACGACCTCCGAGGGCATCATCATCATCATCGCAGACAGCAATATATCACTGGTTCACATTGAGGCTTAACTGCCACACAACCATGAAGAAACAAACCTTCTTTAGGAAGAGAGAAGAAAAAAGGGAGACGAGAGGGGACCTGGTCAATAAAAATAGCTATGCCTACATAGACACATACAACATCAAGATGCCTACACATTGCAAACAAACAACCGAGCTGTAAGTGAAAGTAAGGCGTCACCAGCAAGACAGCTTCCTTACGGCTTTCACTGCCCCGCGTCATCAAATGCACTCACTTCACAGACAATTCGGACAAACAACGACAACATTCACGCCACTGAGCTCGGTTAGCCGCCATCTCACCTAACGTCTCAAGCCACCGATTCTGCGAGTCGCGAGGGTCCCAGTCTGGGAGACGAACCCAATCTACAGTGACTAACCCCTTCGTGAACGATTTCATTTGTCTACGTCACGTCATCACTTGTCCACCTCGTACCTTACGCCAATCGGCCGCAGCGTCGGCAAACAGTGCTCGGTTTGACAAACAATTAGCTGGTTTCCTTAGTATATGACCTAACCATCTAAGTCTGTGCAAATGTAGCGACTGAATAGAAGAACTCGTTTGACAATCAGTGCCAAACACTCACTTCCTAACCTCCTCGTTGCTTACTCGTTGGTGCCACCCGATACGAGCGATTGAATGCAGACACCGGTAGTCAAATACATGAAGACGTTTCACGTCCCCTACTCTGAGGGGCCAGGTTTAGCTGCCGTGAAGTAATACAGCCCTCACTGTTGTCTGATATACGCGACCCTTCAATTTCAGGGGAATACCTCTCTGTCGCTATAGGTGTCTAAGATTAACGAACACCGCCCTAGCCTTGGAAATACGCGCTTCAATTTCATTCCCTACACCTCCGCCGCCGCTGATGCGGCTTCCCAGGTATACAAATCGGTCAACAACATCCATGACTTCGTTATCTAACATTAAATACACGTAATTACAGCAATCTTTCAGAAGCACTTTGCATTTGGGAGCCGCAAAGCACATTCCGAAGTACTTAGCAGAACGAGAAATAGCCTCTAGTGTTGTTTGTGCCGTCTGAAAGTTGTCAAACAGCAACACTCTATAGTCAGCATAATCAAGATCAGTCAGTCTTTCACCGGGTAGGAGGTTCACACCGGCATCATTTGAGTGATGCAAACAGTCCCCCATTATTTCGTTCAGGACGAAATTGAACAAAAATGGTGAAAGGGGACAGCCTTGCCGAACGCCGCTTCTGGTGCTGAAACTGTCAGACAGCTCATCGTAAACCCTAACCTGAGCCGAAGTATGGGAGTAAAACGCCGACAGTATGTTCACATACTTAGTCGGTACACCTTTGTGTTTAAATGACTCTAAAAGTGTAGATCGATCCACCGAACCGAACGCACCTTTATAGTCGAGAAATATGGCAACTGTTGGCCGGCGGTATACATGACGCTGCTCCAAAATTTGACGAAGGGTAAAATATGATCTATACATCCCCGGCCAGGACGAAACCCTGCCTGTTCTTTTCTAATGTTTATCTCAGGAGCTGTAGTTAGTCGATGAAGTATAATGGAAGCTGGAACCCTAGAAATGACTGGGGTCAAATTAATCCCCCTATGGTTTTCACAAGAGCTCCGGGCTCCCTTTTTAAATATGGGAACTATGATCGAGTGACCCCAGCACGGAGGGATGGTCTCCGTCATTCATACAAGTCGAAACAGCTGAATCAGGGCCTCGACTAACACCTCTCAACCCTCTTTGAAAAGTGCCGGCACGATATCATCTGGACCAGCAGCCTTATTACGATTGAGAGCCGAGATGCAATTGCGAACCTCAGTCTCAGTGGGTGGTTCCCAATCTACCAACCACATATCACAAGTTTGTGGCGGCAACACAATGGGAGCAGGAGGCCAGCTAAATTGACCCTCAAAGTGTTCCGCCCAGCGTTCCAACCTTCTGGACTTATTATAAATTAGTGTGCCATCTGCATCGTTGATAGCTTCACTGACAGACGGTCGCCTGGGACCGGTGGCACGGATCAGCTTAAAAAGTTTGCCGGTGTTTGCGGAGGCAAAAGCGGTTTCCATTTCCTTAACTTTTTCCACTAACCAAGCCTCACGATTAGCCTTTAGACTACGTTTCAGTTCCCTACAGATATCTCTTCTAGACGTATTATGTGAACTACCAGGAGGAACCTTCCGTCTGGCTTCTAACAACTCCCGAGATTTATCTGAAATCCAATGTTTGTTTAGCCCATGTACTCCTATGCCGCATGCTACAGTACCTGCTTTCTGAATGGCCTGTGAAATTTGAGTCCAGCAGCTATTAGGATCTTCGGAGTGAGTACCATTAAGGCAGCTTTCTAAGCTGGTTTGGTACCTATGTTTTACCGATGGTAAAGCCAGTTTCTCAACATATAATCGTTGCTGTCTGTGTGGTTGTTGACCAATAAAAATAAGAACAACTGTCGCTTTTCTCAATTATAATGTTTGATTCATTGGATCTGTTTACACCTTTAGAATCGCGTAATCATGGGAACGTGCATATCAAATTTGTGAACATACTGTCGGCGCTTTATCCTCATACGTTACGTAAGTTGGCTCCCATTTTCAGCACTAGGAACGGCATACATCAAGGCTGTCCACTTTCACTATTTTCCAATCTTGTCATGGGCGAACGCATAGAAGATCGTCTGCTACACTCACAAGATGCGAGCGTTGACCTCCTACCTTCTGGAAGGTTGACTTTGACTACTGACGACAAGTTGTTGCTGTTTGACAGTTTTCTAGCAGGACCGGTAATGTCTTATCTCGCGTACTGTGAGATACTTCAAAATGCGCTTCGCTGTCTGGGATTTTTGGGTTTCTGCAAGATTGCTGTGACCACGTAGATTTATTGTTGGATAATAAAGTTATGGAGGTTGTCGACTTAAGAAGTTTTGTTGTCGGCGATAAAAGGATTGGAAATTAAATAGATTCTCGTATTTCCTGGCTGTAGCGGTATCCATTAATCTAGGAAATCTTTGATGCTAAATAAGCCTCTGTCTGAGCAGCTGAGGGTTGTACCACATCACAGCTAAGAAACTCAGAATAGAAGACGCAAACCGTTTTCATGCACTTGATCATATATGTAAGTGATCGATCAGTAGCCTCAGGTTGCGCCAACCGGTAGACAAAGACTAGGTTAAGAAGCCGGTACTTGGCGGTGAGTACCAATTAATTTCGTTGTTCCATGTTTCGTTACACGTACATTCAGGTAGGTAGGTTATGTACTGTATATGCCAGCTGGTCGACTATCCTACCGAGCACTCTCCTGATGCTCCTGCCGACTAGCTTAAGGTGCGAGGTGGACAGATTATGACGGCATAGAGAAAAGAATTCATCCACCAAAGTGTTAATCACTAGGTTGGATTTGTCTTTTCTGCTGGAGCTCTCGTGGCCGACAGAGGCGTTAACTGGAAACTTTAACTGAGGCGGCAGTTAATTAGACTTAATGGGGGTAGATGTTGCTGGTAATTCTCGGAGTTATCTGCGAAACCCACCTAATGGTGTGGGACAACAAAAGCCATAAAGAAGCTGTCCTGCTGACGACATCTTATTTCCAAGTATAACTCGGCTGTTTTTTCGTAATGTGTATTCAACTTGATTTTGAATGTTCGAACTTAGACATGTTTTTCTTGGTAGTTTGGTTCCCTCTCTCTCAATTCTTTTTCTGGCTGGAGCTTGCTCCTGTCTTTATGGTTGCATGTATTGTCGTCTTTCATGATGATAGAAATGTTGATAACAGAGGACATCATATAGTTTTCAGTACTGTTAGTGTATATCAAAGTTTATGAGCATTCGAACGAGGAAAGTGTTAAGGACGCTTACCATGAAGCACTGGTGGAGGAAGCTTCAGAAGGAATTGCAGCGATCAAATAACCTTTCACAACGAAAAATCGCATCGTCAGGAAAACGATTGGGACCTCCAAACCCCAAAACTCACAAACCTTCCCAGCCCAAAAGCAAAGAAACCAGAAAAAGACGAACTTATTCGCTCTGTGAAAATTAATTTGCAACGGTGCAGTATTTGCAAGGTAAAAGTGACTTCGAAGGAAAAATGGAACTTCCATTGTCCTCTAGAAGCTCTCCAAGTATTCTGATGGATTGGCTCGCGTCCAAATTGGCATATTTAGCTTACGGGGTGTTATGTATCCCAAATTCCACTTCAGACTTGAGATCTGCGGTTAGGATTTGTCAATCCTAACACCAACCAATCGCACCGACCTGATAGGTGGGCTGAACATTTTGAAGAGCAGTTCAGTTGGCCTCAACCAGATCATGTGAACGACGGGATCCGAATGGTCATTTATTGCGTTTTACACGACCTTTGAATGTAAAAGTGGCTCTGCAGTCCGAGTTCATGCGGCGTAACAAAGCTGCTGGACCAGACCTGCTCTACTCATTTCAAAAGTAGTGGTTAGTGGTTGATATCAGAACTAACAAAAGTCTTCCGGACGGTTTGGGAAGCCGAAGGGGTACCTCTTGATTGGTTATTCCCGTGTTCAGAAAGAAGGCCCCGAAGTCTTTGTGATAACCACAGATGCATCAGCCTGTGTCTGTTGCGTCCAATTTACTCACTGGTCTCATATTGCGTCGGCTGACTAAGCCCAGATAAACTCGGATACGCGAAGAACAGGCTAGATTCCGCTGCGGTCGGGGGTGTGTTGATCATTTTTTTTACTTTGCGACGGATCTTGGAACGCCGGCACTCTCATAGGCAGCTAACAGTCGTGGTCTCTTTAAGCCTAAAGTCTGCTTTCGATTCGGCTGCTCGAAATATTCTCTGGAAGTATCTTCTTCGCAATGGAGTACGTGAGTCTGTTGAGATCACCGTATCTCCACTCTACAAACAGGGTAAGAGTTCGTGGGCAACTGTCTCGGGCGTTCATCACTTCCAGTGGTGTTCGTCAGGGGTGTCCGATTTACCCATTCCTATTCAATTTTCTCATGGACGACATTCTGGAAGGTGCGCTTCACGAATCCAGTGGACTTGGTGTTAACCTTCTTCCTGACGCTGGATTGATCGATCTGGAGTATGCTGACGACATTGTCTTACTTGTCCCCTCTGCCAAAAAAATGCAGACTATGTTTAACAAGATGAGTAGTCGGACTGGTTTGTAATAGAATGTGCTTCGCATCTTCAAATTGCACAGTGTTACTTCAAGACAGGCATGTCGAATCCTGCATTTTTTATTGGAGACAATCCATTTGAGACTGCGGAGACTTCCACATACTTAGGTAGAACTATCTCAGCCCTGGCGGTCACGAGGCTCCGATTTTGGCAGACAGCAGCCACCAACTTTACTCAACGTCACGGCAATGTTGTTTGTAGTTAATGATTACGTCGTTGCTTGATCACCCCTGTTTTTACTCAGCGATCTATGCTTTCGGTGAGTAGTAGTCAGTGCGTTAAACATTCAGCTGGCATGTGGGGCGTATGCCCAGGCCCTCATAGACTGTATGCTTGTATTAGTTGACCAATTGATTGAGTCTTCGAGTTTTTTTATGACTACGCGCCGTTGAGCTGCCAAGTTGCACGTGCAATTATCTCTCTTAATGCAGGTTAGTGGACAATGGCTTGAAACAAGTCAGTTCACATCCTTGTCATGCATGGACGGTTTTCCCAAACCCTGCATCAGAGTGACTCATACACGGAGACTGCGTACTATTTTCAGCCACACGGAGAACGATGGTTTGACGAAAGTAAACCGCTTTCGCCTTGCTCGCTGATTTCACTTTAGAAATAACACAGGCTAACTAGATGGCATTACACACTTGAAACGGTCCACCAGCTACGCGGATTGTCTGCACTGAAGAAGCCACTTGTTGGGATATCTTGGTCCTTTATTAAGTTTGCATTTTGAGGGCGTGAAGCATACTGTATACAAACCAATCATGTTGTTCAGTTCATTCAACGTGATCTGTATGCCTTCAACAGACTGACTACGCAGAACAATTTCGTCCGTATACCCTATGTTAGTCAGCTCATCATCTTTATCATCAGTGATCAAAGTCTGGAGGTTTCCCATGTTCAATGGTTATCTTTTAAAACCGAGATATTAACCATGTACTCGTTTAAGTGAGACATTTTTTTAACCTCTACAGATGCTTTAAATTGAGGATTTTTTTTGATCTCAACATACCCTTCCGTTTTTTTATACTTGCAATTCATTATCACCTCACGTTTTTCATAGTAGGTCGTCGAGATGTTTAACATCTCCACTTTAAATGTTTCCTTGTACTTACAATTCTGTTGATCAATGTTTGTTTAAAAATCAAGAGTTTGCAACCAATTTTTCCAATATCTCACTTCGGAATTTTCCGGTATATTTTAACGCATCCGGTTTGCTTTCAGATTTGTCTTTTGGACTCATAATTGCTATTCAGCTAAACGGTTTCTGCTCCATATGCAGGTAGGTTTTGTCTTCGCATTTTGTAGATTTTCGGCCCTAGCTTCTCAAAAACGTACGGTTACTATTTTCTGGATCTTCTCTGCGTACCGTGCACACGTTAGGATGCCAGTCCACGGTTATTCCCATGAGACTGCCGGCCACCTTCTCCCTGTTAAAAAACGTTGAGCTTCCTCCGTACATTTCACCTCTTCCGAAAGCACCTTCCATTTTGCCTCCAACATGGATTACCCCTTTGGATCCCATTTGGAACAGTGTTATCGTACCTTTGGAGGCTAAAAATGACATAAAGAACCGAAAACGTAAAATGAAAAACCATCAGAAGCGAAAGTGGCGTAAGGCTCATATTTCACTTATTCGCAAGCTGGAGATGCAACGAGAGAAGAAAGAAGAGAATAAACTACAAGAGTTATTTTCGTTTTGGCGCAAACGCTCCGAAGCGTGGGATCTGAATGAAAAGATGACTAACCACTTGAATTTCGCACATCGATCGGGATTTTTTGTAGATATCCTTCGCAGTCAGGGTAGTCCATTGTACAAGCCAAAATAAACGTTCGACTATGTACAAGTTGTTTTCGAATTGGTCTTATCTTGAAATTTTGTTTGCACGTTCTTAAAATTGTTTTAGCCAGCTGGTTTTTAAATGAGTGAACCGGTCGACGTTATCTCGGACCATTTGCATAATCCTATATCTGCTTCCAAACGTGGTCAGGAAGCACTTCAAGACCTACTTAGTGGGTTGCGTGATCTCATGCTATCCTTTTTTGCTCATATGGATCCAAAAAAGCGCAATCTACAAAGTACGCAAGCGTTGTCTGCAGCGCACCAGTGTCTTGAGACTATTGAACAAATGAAGTCCAACCGGGAAATTCTTCGTCAGGTTGGTTCTGATTGTTATGTTTCGGTTGTATCTTTTGGTCGCATCGTCAAGGTGTCATTTGCTATGACACCAAATATGGCTGTCATCCCATTTGAATGACTGATATCTCTTTTGTACATACGCAGACTGATGCATACTTTTGGATGGGCAGCACTTTCTTACCCTTCATCCGTTTTGAATCACAGTGACTGAGCTTGCGGCAATTCGATGTTAACGATTGTTCCCGTCTGCATTTGGGTAGCTTAACATGGTATTTCGCATGGAAGCAAACCGCTTGTGGTGTTACGCTGAAACCATCACTCTTGGGTTGTTCCAGTGGAACATACACGTTTCTAAATGGTAGATCAAGAGACGCGAACCCTTTCCATCTGCGACTTTTTGTCGACGATATTGTTACAGGCTGGTTCATCGCAACTTGTGGACGGCAGCTGACTATCTGTAGACTCAGTAAATTACTTGGCTATTCCTTGGATCATCGCATTCGTCTTTAAACACGACTGAACTTACTGTGCAATCCACTCACAGTAAGCAAAAGTGCAAGGTGAACAAGCCGACTACTTGGGATTTCCGCGGAAGATTGTTAACGGTCGCCACTTGTTATCAAATGACTCCTACCTGATAAGCGTAGGTGATTATCTGTGACGCTTAGTGTACATCAGTTAGCATATCTGGGGTTGACATGGGTCTCTGAAGTGTGTTAACAAACAGTTTGAAGGAGTAGGAAAAAATAAGTGCAGTGTAAGTAGTCAACTTTTTATTGATGATAAAGGCGTGTCCTCAGTTTCGTTATGTTACTCTGTCAGCGACGCGTGTGGTAGCACGGTCAACGCAATCAATTTGTCTTGTTAAGTGAGACGATCAGAATTCTAGTTATCACCAGCCCTCTTTTGTTAAGCGAATTCGCCGCCTTTTTTAACAATCTTTTGCGGAAATTGCCCGGCGCAACGAGCATACTATTTGTGTGAGCCGCGTAATTCGATGGGCAGATTTCACACATTGTATGCCTGTTACATATTTGGTCATTCTAAAAATGGTGATGTCCTGTGTGCAGATTTTCAGCAACTGGCCTGTTATATCTCATACGAGTAAATGCTGTTTTCCATATTTTTAGCAATTGCCAACAATTGAAACAAGCGTATAATAGCTTACCTACTTACATAAAACATGATCGATAACATATTGCTGTTAAATGTCTCAGCTATTCAAATTTGCACACAGATGTACCATTGTTTATCATACACAACGCACAACGCTACCTTTTAGTTATAAGGTGGGAGTACTAATGTGGAAATAGTTCAATGATAACGTCGCCGGATTGCTATTCGTACAGTTACGGGCTGTCACAACGAGACTGGACCTAGATGCGGTGTGACGGCTTGTGCATCTCGATGACCTATTGGGCTAAACTGGACGGTGTGGCCACCACTTCGACAGAATCACTCATGCCAGGCAGGCCAATAGGTAGAGGTCGGACAAACCAGTCTCCTGGTCCTCCAGATTGGGGATTGGAAGAAGATTGGCATCTTCCGAAAAACGTACCAGCTCTGGTACACTGCCATCCACCCGCTGTCTTGCGGTATAGGCTTTTGAGCCAAAGGCTTTGGTTGAGAACCCTAATCGTTCTCCTGTCTATATCTGGGTGCCCTCACAGTATCTCAACCCACACACAACCATGAATAGTCATCACACAAGTAATTCCATACTGCATCGGCCGTCTCGCAGTATAAACTGGGTCGCCCTATCTGCTGCATACAGCAGAGTGGATAGGCGAAAACATGCTACTGCTGACCCCTCCCCACCGTCCTATCCAATTTAGTTCTCAGGCCCCTGCCGACCTCCATTTCTGATAGTTACTCCACAGATCCCACAACAGATGCAGCTAACCGTGATAACATTGGGCCGGTGAGTTCCGTCTCTTGCCATTTAGCTTCAGGCTTCCTTTGTCTCTTGCTTAGACCTAGAATGCGGATTGACATAGGTGCTTTCAACGTTCGCACTCTAAAACAGATAGGTCAACAGGCCGCTCTTGCACAAACATTAGACTCGTTGCATATCGATGTCTGCTGTATCTCGGAAACTAGAATCCAGGACAGTAGTCAACGTATGGAAGTAACAGCTCCCGC
>LUCH01006805.1:0-14659 GCA_013368495.1 Paragonimus heterotremus
TCGCTTCGTATTTGTATCCGTTTATTCTCGCGTTGACTTCGCAAGTCAACAATATACTCTTTGTCTACTCGCTGTATTATTCTCAACCAGTTGTCGTCAGTTCGCTCGATCCTACACCGAGGAAGGCTAGTTCCATGGGCGCTAGTTTCTCGGACTAGCGTGACACCTACGCTCACTTTCACGTCTCCTGCTAGTTGGTCCGAGGTGCCCCTGAGTGCTTTGTTCATGTCTGATTTCGTTAGCCGTCACCGAAGGCCTGACTGGTTTGCAATGATGACTGATTTCATCAGCCGTCACCAATGTCCTGACTAGATTGATTTGGTGAATTTGCCTCCTAACAGAATATGTTGCATGAGTCACAAAAACAGCAATCCCACACTTGTGCTTAGACATTTTTTAGCCACAACTTTCCCAGACCTCACAAGTGTTAAAATACCACTTAGTGGGACGACACCACTGCTTTTGCATCGCTCACTTGCTTCCAATCGCATCAAATCTCCACGTTTTTCCCAGAATCGCAAGTGATCCTTCGGGAAAGTCATGACAAAGTGCAGACGGCACAATAAAATCAATGAACTAATACGCCACGAAATTAGCTACTTGATTATTGAAGGAGTAACCGAGTCCTCCTCTGTCCCATGGAGAGCTCAATTCTTGGGAGTCACCGATGACAGGCAGGAAAAAAGAAAGGTTGTTGATAAAAGTCGCCTACTTTCTTTTTGAAGTTGACAAGACGATCGTACGCGTTGCTCTCTACGGCATATAGAGCTGTTCACAATGTACATAGGATAATAAGGATCTTTGCCTGCCATCCGTTTGTTGTATGCGGTCCCATTTGTTTGTTTGCATGCTTGTCGGCCTATACACAAACTTCCGATATGCTCGCGAGCTCTACGATCGGGTCTTGAACCTCCCTAGCTTATCCCACATATCGGTGTCGTTTAGCGCTGGTCGGGACTTATAGTAATTGTCGTGTAAGTTGAGTATCTCGATTTTCCGTATTTTTATTCCCCGTCTGAAACGTTTTGCATACAACTGGAAAACGTTAATTCAGTTTAAGTCTGCACTAAATAGCCCCCTAAATCTTAAGAATGTTCATCATCAAGTCCCTATTCAGAAACAAGAAAAGCCACCTGCAACCCTTGAGACTTGCAGATGTATGTACCGGTTTCGCCGGATTCCATTTGGTATCACCAATCGCGTAGTATGCTTTCAACGGATCACTGTCGGTATACCAGTGCGCAAGCAAGTGAAGGGCACCTTCATTTACGTTGACAATAATACCACATGTGAAGGAAACTTTGCAAAACATAATAAAACTCTTCGTAAGATTTTAGACTTCTCCAGTGAATGCGGATTAATCTTCAATGAATCCGAAAGCATCGACGTTACAAAGATAATCAAACTCCTGGGGTATGAGGTATTCACAAACAACCTCAAACATTCAGGTCACCTAAAACCTCTGCGGGAATAAGCTCCCCTTTCAATTTGAAGTAGTAGTAGTTAGTAGTGTCATTATCTGCTTACTGTTCACGGTGGATATCTCACTTTGCTGATAAGATCCACACACCTGTGAAAATAATACATTCCCTGCCGAATCATACCAAGGAGGTCTTTGGGGTTCTGAAAGACGAGTTGACCGAAGCCACTACCTCAGGCATTCATTACGACAATGTAGTGACCTTGCAGTCGTCGAAATAGACGCTACCGTCAACGTGGTTGCTGCCACTTTCAGTTGAAACGTATGAAGGTAACATTTCCTCTCGCGTAGTCTGTTGTTAAGCCTACGTCGCCACTCCGCCGTTTAACAAAATAAGTACGTCGTTACACAATCCGTAAACAAATGTAAGCAGCTCCCACTCCATAACCATTCTAAACTTATCACAGACAAGCAGCCTATAACTTTTATCTACGATAATCAACACAGAACGAAGTTCGGAAATGACGGAATGCAGTGTTGGAATCGTCACAATTCAAGTTTGATGTTGAGTATCGACCCGTTAAGAAGATCGAGGGGCGGATGAACTTACCAGTAGCCGTGGAAGGGCCCTGCCGTCAAACACTGAATTAAAGGGGCTACGCCAGTCGCTTTCTCACCTAGGTGTTTCTCGGTTGATGCACTTCGTGCGTACTAAAAACCTTCTTCTTTCTGTGGAAGGAGTTCAAAGCGTCGTTGCCATACGTTCAGTATACCGTAAAACTGAACGTCGTTTTCCCCTTGAAACTTAAGGCGCGATTGTAAAAGCCATTCAACCGTTCGAAGGACTGACAATGGATTCTAAGGGATCGCTTTCACCAATGAACAACCGTCGTTACTTGTTAAGAATTATCGATCAATACTCTCACTTCTCTTTTGCTTTCGCATGTTCCAATCACACAAGTGAGACTGTCATTAAGCATGTGTGCCAGTTGGTTTCACTGTTCCACATTCTAACATACATTCAATCTGGCCATGGATCGTCACTCATGTCGACCGGTATTCAACGAAGTTCTCACGAAAGAAGTCACGACAGGCTGAACAACACCCTAAAACTCCTGAGGTAACGGCCAAGCAGAGCGATTGGGCAAAACGTTATGGAAAACCATGTTGCTCGACCAGGAATCTCGTGAACTGTTAACCAACCAACGAGAGTTCAAGCCATTCGATCCACTACAATCCGTCAGACCACTCTTGCGCACTACAACCAATGCTACACCACATGAAGAACTGCTTCCCTATAACTGAAAATCGACCTCCCGAACTACTCTCCCGATGTGTCTCATCAGATGTAGTCCGGTAATGTTGAAGAAAAATGAAAGACGGTCTAATTATGATCTAGTAGTTGAAGAGATTGAGTAACTTCACCATAACCTACAGCGAGCGTAAATCGGTTGTCTTAATGGTAGAAATGAAACAAATTCCGTTCGTCAGCTGCGTCCTCAAAAAGGAGACTTACTTGGGATGCTCTTGCAGGAAGCAAACGTACTTCCGGCAGAAAAGAACATATTTCTATCACGGTATTCCTCCAGTTGAAATGTATAAAACGATGAAGCACTTATAGATCCTACCATTAATAATGATCATTTACTTAAGCTAGAAGCAACAACGACGCGTTTATCCGTAACGCTTACAAAAAGAGATGCAAGTTGACGTTCACTAAAAAGCACTACATCTCTGATGAGTGTACACATGCTCCATCACATCCCTGTGACCTGTCATTCAATATCTACTCACGATTACGGGTGGGAGAGAATGCTGTAATACGTCGTCGCATTTGCCGCATCTTTAGACTTATTAATACATTTACTTTCTCTCTAGTTCAGTTTTTAAACGCTCGTTGTTAGATGAATAAAGCCACCGCACGTGCCTTATCAAGCGTATGATTCTGACGTGAAAACCTGTTTCATTGTGCGGTTGAGCTGTACAGTTTACAAACAAATGTAACAAAGTCAATCTTAAAGGTTCCAGCCGGAACTTTCCCCATCCGCACCAACTGACACAACAGAGCCTAGAATAAGGCAAACGATTACTATTTGTTGATCAATTGGATAATGTGTGCAAAAACGTTCTATTGTGAAAGGGGTCACAAACTGAAGAATGACCGGAATCGAAAGTGCGCAATGCTTAGTAGAAAAATACAAAAACAAATCTATCATGTGGAAACCTGTAAGTAGACCCGAAGCTACGCACTCGGGGCGGAATTTGAACCGACAGTTTGTAACTTCAAACTTCCAAGACAGTCGCAGAGCAACCGTTTATTGCCCTGAGCACAAAATAAGATGAATTACAGCATTACCCCAACCACCACACTAACAACGAAGTTCAAGAACAAGACTTTAGTGCACGGCGCATTAAGTCGTTTTCCCAGGTACGAATGAACCAGATGCGAAATGTAAAAAGACTGTTGGGAATAAAGACCGAATATTTATTCGATGAGATGTACATGAGGTCTATTATAGCGCTATACATGGCATCGACAAGCAAACTAATTAGGGAAGCTACAGGCCGTCTGTCCACGGGTGAGTAACTCGGAAGTGTGTGTGGTTCGTGTTCGCGCCACGCAGTCAAATGGCACGCAGACAAACAGTGGCGTGAACGCTGTCGTTGTTTGGCCGGGTTGTCTGTTAAGTGAGTATACTTAATGACTCAAGGTAGTGAGAACCATAAGGAAGTTGTCTTGGTGATGACGCCTTACTTTCACATACAGCTTGGGTGTTTGTTTCCAAGGTGTAAGCACCTTGATGCTGATTGTTTGCCTATAGACGTAGTAATTTTTAACAGTCAGGTCCCTCCCCGTCCTTTTTTTTCCTCTCTTCTTATACAGGGTTTGCTTCTCTTCTTCGTGGTTGTTTGACAGTTCAGCATCAGTGTAAATCACTGATGTATTGTCGTCTATGATAATGATGACAAACAATCGGACATCACACGTCATGAGGACCATCTTAACAGCCTAGGTACAATAGGTAATTGAGTTCTGGAACCGTTTTACACATCACATTACAGGCAAGTTAGTGAAATCTCCAGGTCGCTACAAAACCAATGCAACGTTTCAATGTACTCACCTTCGGGTCCCAAAGATTGAAGGAACCACTTAATGAAAGGACCAGGCATACCATTAAGCGCCTCGAAGCATAGCGAAGTATCTTCAATCAAGACAGGGCCATCGACCAACGCGGTGGCGGCCAAACACTTTTCGCGACTTATCTCATCCATAGTACCTTGTAATTCTGGAAGATCCAGAGAAACAGCCTTTATCTGGTAACAGTTACTGATAATCATCTTGACGGAGGAGATAACTTACTTTATCCATATATTCTGGACCAAGGATTTTAATAACCTCCGCCAGTTTATTCGGATTACCAGTGACGAAATGTATGGGCAGCTTCATACTGGCGAAACGACAGATCAGCTGAAAAGAATGCAATGTATGACAATCATTCACCTGCTGTTGCGTACTGTGACGTAACAATTTTATGTTGCCGCATATAAGGCATCACTATGAATGAGTCGGGAAGGAATAAGCAGATCAGAAACGACAGAGAATAATACAATACTTGATCCATTAACACCGAGCTGTTAGCTGAAGAACGAATCGTTTAATTTGAGTCAAACAACAGGTAATGTGATTCATCGAACTGTCGAACACGACAGCAACAAAAGATAAAATAAGGGGCAGATGTAGCGGGAGTCCAGCAATGTTGCAAATGCAATAAGCTGCTCAACCTAAGAGTAAAAGCGATGTATAATATAGCCCATCTTATGCAATAAACCAATCCTGGGGAGAAAAAAAAACCGGCTATCAACCATAAGAGGTACATATTGTGAAGGAGCAGTTGAAGCATCAAGAAGTCCCGAGGAGGCCGTTCTGGGGGTTCCGAACAACTACCGATGGTTTTGACATGCAAGCTCCCGCCAAGGGAGAGCCGTAATATCGTGATTGACGTCAACAAATTGAGTACCTATTAACCGCAAAAGAGGCTGAATCATGACTTCGCCAAACTCCGGTCTGCACTAAGAAGTGTGTTTACCTAGGGTGAGGAGGAACTGACGACGAGCATCATTGTAAAAGTCCGGTTTGGACTAGGAAGATACATGGAGAGCCCATAGACTCGTCGTCCACCACAAAAAGTAATGTTTAAGACTGCGAACGTGGCTGTGGCCGCACTGCAACGTACACAAAGGCAGAATGTTTATATTCCCAGTAAACTCTCTCCGGAGGATAAAGCCCGGTTCATGGAATTGCACAAATTAAAGATAAGAATGGGCAACGCCTGTACATTAAAGAATTCCATAATACGCTGGAGACAGATTGGGCACCGCTGACCCTCATCTAGGGGACGTAGCGCCAGTTGAAGTCCAATTATGTATTTGTCTTAGTGGCGCAATTGTAAGCAGACCATCTGAACTAATATGACGATTAGAGGCATATTTGCTCAGATTTCCGTATCCGGGACTTTCAACGGTTCGACTTCACAAATATCTGCTCTCATTGTTCAGTGCTCGCTTGTGACTCTGAAGTGCGCTTCTAGAAAGCTGCTGCAAATACTTGCAACAGGTCATGCGCATATATACGACCGTAAGCTAGCCATAGTTGTCCATGCTCACCATTAATCACCGTTCGTACTAGTGCACCCATATGCACACCACCATGCAGACAGGCATAATACTTATGCATTCGTAAAAGCTTACCAGTGTAACTGAAGCGCACGTTATCTTATTTGTGTTTGATGCAAAACAACATGCGCCCGTAAAGTTCTGAGCAGACACACTCGAGAGAGTAGTACAGGCTCCGTACTGCCATGCACATTACCAACCGCTTGAGAATATTGCGAAAAAACGATTCGAAAACTGAGGAAAGGAAAGATAGGCTTCACAACGTAGTGAATAAGATGGTTATCGTGTTCAGCAGGGGGGACATTTCGTAGAACTGACACTGTTGCAGGACGCTAGTTAACCATACTGTTGCATATACATGTTGTTTTTATATGGGGTTCCGCTTCCAGTAGTAAAAGTTGTTGTGTCCATATTTCAACCCGTTTCACACTGTCTGTACATCTGGGGCCGCACGGATTAGGTGGGAGTGACTTCCGGTTAATCTATCTCACCTGTTATGCCCAATGATATAGATCATGAGGACAGTAGCGTAATGGCCACCGAATACGAGTGGCTTCACCACACTCTGACCATGGGTTCATTCTTTGGGAGTAGCATTTTGGAACACTGGCAGAAGTTAACAGTACTGGAATGCATACCTGAGCGGATACTGTGTATCCGTATGCGAAATCGATCTCAAGAGCACAGTTGCATAAAGTGAGAACGTACACTCAAAGCAGTAAAAACGACAGATATAAAATAAATGGCGAGAAAAGAACATTGATGCACGCATGAACACCACTCACAGATGGTGATGGCAATGAGAATTGTTTCCAAGGAGGTCCCAGCTATTCTTGATAGCCATATTTAGACAAACTGTCACGTTTCCCCTGCACCACGCAGATGTAAATGTGACCTAACAAACCATGTCAAATAGACATGCATACGTGTATGTACGTAGACATACAAATCACGCAAGTGTTAGTATGCAAGGCAATGGTTAGCGGCATCCGTTTCGGATTAGCCCGTCACAGTGACCGGGACCAAAGGACGTCTGCACAAGGGCATATGTACACATCCATATATGCTAGATAATCACCCAAGGATATTCGAGAAGAAGCACCTCGACACATAGTAAGTTGCACACATGTGCTATGAACGTACCAACCTCTGAGCACATGACCATATCATATCAGGGTATGTGTATTTCCATTCATGACCCAGCTTTCCCCGAATGAATCAACCGAGGTTGTCTGGACCACCTGTACGGCTAGCTTCTTCCTCAGGTTAATGACTGCTCTTGAAGAACTCGGCTGACTGATATATGAGCAAGCAGCTTAGCTAAAAGTGAGGCATTTGCTTAGACAGGAAAACAGTTCCTAATAAGACACCGGTGACACCGTGAAGAACTTTAAAGGTATCGATTAGGTCTCTGTAAAGTCATCTACGTTCAGGAGAGCAACGACGTAGTTTCCTCAATCTGGTCATACAGCCATTACCTTACATACTATCCTTGTAGATGACCTTCGGACCTCCCCAAGCACTGTGATTTTCTCCAATCTGGACGCAATACCCAAGATGAGGTCTAACGAACGCCTTGCACACTGGTATGAATAAATCGGAACTTCTGGATGAGGTTTCTTTACGTAGCTGAAATAAGGCCGCTCGAGTAATCTTTTGCAGTAAACGTATATTTGACTGACACATTGATCCCGAGGACCTTCAATTCATCCATTTGGGCACATTCTAAAGAAAGTAACAACCATGTATCAAAGGAATGCTTTGACCGCCATACACTTATGATCACTATACACACTGATCAAAATTAGAATTCTTTCGCTGAGGCAATTGCAACTGATCACACCCTAACAGGCCCTCCTATTCAGAGACGGGAAATCAAGCTCAGCCCAGAGGAGAGTAATTTAGTCTAACATCCAGAGCTTCATCAACAAGAAGAGTGGGGCGGAACATACACCCAAACGTGGTTGCCAGAGAAAGCGCTGAACGTTAAAATCTCCCTTTCAGGTTACATCTCATTTCGTTTCAAAAGCTCCGACGTTGGCGGACGGCAAACAGAGACTGTTATGCTTCTCAACCGCGAGAACAATCTGACTATTTTAGCACTGGCCAGTGCCGACCATGAAAGACTCTGAATCAAAGCAAAGCCAACAGCGAATACCAGTATCAGGTTAGGTGTCGTGCCGTTCGCCTGGCGTATGTTCTAACCCAACCGCTAGAGGATCAGAGGGTTCTTGGATCAACCAACCACCAACTGATAGTGGGAGACTCCAACACATCCGATATCAGTTGAGATGTTCAAGTTTGTATTAGTGATTCGGACCGTTTTTCCGAGCTACTGTTCTGAATAGTCGTTGATGAGCTGTGAATACACCAACATTTGGCGGCTCACATGTGATCGCAGACCGGAAGCCCTTCCAAGTTGAATTTGGTGTTCTCCACACTGGAATTCGATGTTAATCACGTGAATACTTGTTTCCAACTGAGAGAAGTGACCACGTGAGGTTACGTAGCGGCTCTCTTTTAATCTGGGTGAGGTATCTCTACTTGAAATCGTGCAGACAGCAGCCACGCGTATAACTGTTGGAGTAAGGAGATTTCCTCATAGCCAGCGACTAGATCATCTCCAGAGGTATGAGCTACTCTGCGGTGATCTTAGCGCCTTGTATCGAATTTCATGTGGTGGCACGGGGATGAGATCAAAACACACTCCTCCCTGCAAAATGAGAACGAATTCCGAAATCACCATCTTACAATCCTCAAGCACGGACAAGGAAGACTTCACTCAGTTCACTGACTGTCTTGAAGGACCGTCAGTAGCTGGAATGGATTACGTAGGGGTTCGAATGATCTTATTCGAAATTCACAGATCGCTGTTTAATCAACAGAAACATCATGGTAAACCCATCACCTCACCATCAATGCGTTCACCCGTACAAGTTCCATAATTACTTTGTAGAACTTGTCATGTATGCAGTCGAGTCAATTACCTCTCTGACATGTTGTGTCCAGCATGTAATTTGCTTCGATACTGGTAACCCTTCGACCTATATCTTAAAGGCTAATGTGAACTAAAAAACAGCTATGTTTATTCGATCAAGGCCCGACACAACGCCTGACAAGGAACGTCCAACATGGTGAGCTGTTCTAACAGTTTCAGCAACGTTCGTGTCAGTGCCACCGACAAATTACCTACTTTATTGTTTGGCATGGCTGTTGACCACAAGCACTACCACAACTACTCAGGTTTTGTTACACACTGCTACTTGACGCCGCCACATCGGCCAAATGATACACAGTTCTATGATGAGGACTCGTTTCTAAGACTTGCACAGCTTCATCCAATAAAAGACTTTCAAGTGAAGGACCACTCTCACACCAACCCGTCTGCCCGTCATGCCCCGCAAGCTTCCAATGTCTGGATTGATGATCCGCAACAGTGAAAATCACTTCCGCTGCGTTTTTCGGATGTTGATAAGTTTCAACATTTTGTTTCCGACACCCAGGAAAATGTGTGAGCTAGCTCAACGCCAGCAGAGGCATATCCATGATGTCGATCGGGGAACGGCCTTACATGTGGAGACTAACTGCGAAGTAAACGGGGCTACCCGCCGAATAAGCCCTTGCGGACAATGTGCGCTAGCACTACCAGGGCGTGGCGGGTTCACGGTCGGCAGCCGGATTTCTCATAAGATGCCACATGGGCTCTTTGACGGTGCTGCGACATTGCGTATGTTGCTCCGCTACAAAAAGATTGCAGATGCCCTAACAGGAGCACATGGGTATCCAGACAACGTGCTGTCTGTGTGGTGTACAGTCACTCTGTGTCCGCCAACCGTGGACAACTCCCGAGGAAGGCATACGAATCACCTTGGTGATCACCAGCTCCAACGGATACGCATGGTGTGCCGGGTATCTTAAGTAGCTGGATCTCATTCAAAGGGCGTACGAACCAATTTAGTCATTGGCCGCCCGCAACAGCAGACATGTGTCTCAATAGCCCTACCGGTCTTGGACTCCCTGGCTGGACAGATTTGCTATATTACATGCTCTTTGTTGGTGGATCTTCAAACAGTTGCGCTGCTTCTGTCGTAAGGTTCACCGGGCATCTTAGATTGATGTACTCCATCTGAAGTGCGTATGAACTAAACTACCATTGGTCATCGGCGCCCAAATTGACTGCGAACTTCGTGCTTCTCCCCGCTACTTTATGGGTTAGGTTTCTTTTAAACTAAGGATTCCGAGTGGAGTCTCTCACGCTAACTGCTTTCTTCGGTCTGGGCAACCATGAAATATTCTGACATTACAATTATGAACTTAGGCGTACACTACTTACGAGTTTGGTTTTGTCCTTCTAACAAAACTCTTTGGTCGATGCGTCGGCGGTCGACTTTTACTGCACTAAACTGAATCGTCTTTTTTGTTAAATAAATCTTTACTTGGTGACTCCCCAAGCCCCGTTTGCAGAAACACAAGAGGATTGCCTCATTTGCCACTTGCAAAGAAAATTATCGTTAGAATGACAGTGTGTCAAACACCCAGGTTTTTTTATCTGAAGGATACAAAAGCTTACTCGTTGCCTGAGCACCACTTAAACTTGCCATAATTAACGTTCGAATACTTATGCAAATAGGTCAGCAGGTAGCACTTGTACGTAATTTGGACAACCTAGCCAATGAGATCTGCTGTTCCGATGAAACACGGCTTTAGAGTTCTAACTCAGTGTTACATCTTCAAACTCTGTCAGCCACATCACCATGAGCGTAAAATGTACACTAGTCTGAAGACCCTGCGGCTCAAGCAGGTATTGGAATTACCCTAAGCGTATCCATCGTGAAGGCGCTGCTTGACTGCATGCTCGTCAACAACCGTCTTTGCGCTGGTAGACTGGAAGGTACGGTTAGAGAATCGAGAAGAGCCCATTTCAAACGCAACTTTCTGTTGTTGTGGAATATATCTCACAGATTGTAGTCCAGATGCAGTCAAAGATGTCTTATACCACCAGCTCACTAACCTTCTACATACCGCTCAAATAAACAAGCTAAGCGCTGACGAGGGTGACTTAGATGACCCGCTTTTACGGTACTCGTCAAACAGACAATGGTGAACGTTTGTTGCTGATTTGTGCTGATAAGAGTTTGCTTCTAGCAATCACTAATTTCCGAGGCTATAGACGTTAGTGTACCACCTGGCGATCTCATTTGTCGAATCGATCGTGGACACAGATCGCCCACAAAACCATTAGTTTTCGGTAGCCTGGACATCTCCAGGATTGTGAGTCAATTTAGAGCTCTTGTGTGGATTCCGATCATGCACCATTATGTGCCAAGTTCTTTCTGTGCTTTGGCGACAGGCCACTGCTGTCAATCACAAACTGGCGTAACAAAACTAGCAGGCATCTATGTGTTTTACGCTCACCAATGTGCGCTTGCCTCCAGTCTAGGTTCTCACATACAAGAGGACACTGAAACACACTGGGCACATATAATGCTAGCAATACACAAGTGCGGTACTGCCAAGTGTGGTACTACTAGTCGTTCACATACCAACCACTGGGTCTCTGTGCGATCACTAGAACTTTCCGACGATCGTCGGAATATCCCACCTGCCAGTGAGTCTAATTTGGCCCGCAAGACTACGCGCTTGGAACTCCTCAGACAAGTCGCTGCTGCCGGGAACTCTCGGAGGCTTTTCCATCTCATCCGAACAACTGGTAGTAGCAGAACAACTGTGAGCAAGGTGGTCTGCGGAGCCAATGGTGAACCTATTCAGAACCTGCGATGAAGCTTAGGACAATGGGTTGAGCATTTCCAACAGTAGTTCAACCGACCAGCCTCACTTTTGAGGTTTGGCTGCACTGATTGTTCTGTTGACGTTTCTCCGCTCTAAGAAACAGAGATCAACCTCGAGATTACATTTCTGAAACGTCACGAGGCACCCGGCTCAGACGAACCCTCTCCAGTAGCCTTTGTAGATGGAGGTCCAGCCTTAGTTAAAGAGTTCACGGCTCTGATCCAGAAACTCTGGATCAGTGAAATTGTATCAAATGACTGAAGTTTGGCTGACATCGTCACCATTTTCAAAAAAGCTCACGTACTTCGCGTGTAAGTCATAGGGGGATTAGACTATTGCGTCAAGGTTGGTCGCAGCAACTACACTTGGTAGACTAGGCGAAACACACGAAGAACATATCTATATGGAAAAATCTGAGTTTCTCGCTGTCCATCGCTGCACTGGTCACACCTTCACACCTCGTCAGAGGCTTGAACCCCGCCATTCAAATAGAAGATCAACAGTCGTTGTCTTGGACATCAGAGGGGCTTTCGATTCGGTTGACAGAGCTGCACCCTGGGGCTGTCTATCCAGGAAGGGTGTACCAAAGAAGTACGTAAACATATTGAGAGCATTCGGAGATATACTCATAGACCGAGGACGAGATGTAGTTGATCAACGTAGTCAGTTTGATGAGAGAGACTGTCAATGGATGACAAGAAATTAGTGAACATACAAAACCAGTGATCCCATTCCTTAGAAGCGTTAACTGTGTTGGGGTCGACGTCAAACCTCTCCAGGCGTAGGATCCGTTCCATCACGTAGTTGTTTGACGAAAAAATTGTTGTGAACAATCAGATTCGACGGTACAAACGAACAATCTCGCGTCAGATACAGGAGAGTGAGAGGCCCGTATGACAGGCTTTATTCGTCTAACAATTGGCGTATGACGGCTGAAATCGAAAGCATAAATCGATTACCAATTCAAGGATGAAACAAATAACACAAAATATTATAACACGGTGTAATTGTCCGCGATGTAAAAAAGACAACATTTAGAGGGAATGCAACGCAGAGCTATCGCCATCACTGCTTGGCAACACCGTTTCGCTGCGTTTCGGGTGCAGTAGTAAAAGCACATCGCTGAGTAGCCCTCTTTGCCTCATGAACGAACGTGCGGTGCTACCACTAATAATTGCGGTTGTTGGTCGTTAGTGCTGTCGGACGTTGAGATTGTGTTGCAAATCGGCGTCATCGAGTGTTCGGTCGACAGTGCAAACTGCAAACCAGTAACTGCACCTGTTTGTTCAATAACTAAACTTGACCTCGCAGGTCGTCATGAAGTTGATTGGCAACCATAGCTGCCACCTGGGAGCTACTATGAACGTCCAACATTCTTGTTCCTCTACAAGCACAGTGTTTCTGAAAGTAGCCAAAATCCCGCGAGTCGATGCCGGTAGATTTTTCACCCACAGCTGTCGAAAAGTAGTATCCTCCATCTTTCTACCTCCAAGTAGCCGCTTTCTGTGTTGCAAGAGTTGGCATGGTATGCGGTCGCCTGGCTACATTTCATAAAATAGTTGAGTTAGCTTCGACTGTCCATATATACCTACGCGGTTAGGTAAACCGTTCTTCAGCTTACTGTATGGTTGGTCTTCCGATACATTGTTGATAAATCCTAAGGCTTCTTCAGCGATCTCAGTTGGAATAGACTGAACAATGCAGGAGTACAGCATTTGCGATTTAATCTGCCTCGTTCGAGAGGGACCTTCAAGTTGTCCACACCAAAGATGCAGTTTGTCGACTCTAAATGCAGGCAACTTAATTTGCTCTGATTCAGTTAGTGTCTGTTGAAGTGTCGTAGTGAAACATGGCAGAGAAGTATTGTTTAACAAAAATATAAATGCAATGCATACGTTAACTTCTGTGGTGACTGGGGGGGAACACAACGTGAGGATGCAAGGGCTCTGCTAATTTATGACGACGGAAGGGGTGGGGGGAAGTTATCTAAGTTATGCCCACCTGTTGTCATTGGTCAAGTACAAGTTACTGAACAGCTAAAGTAAATGCACGCGTAAATTCATTAGGCTATCGGTGGCTACAGAACGAACTGACGCAATCCAAAAGTTACGGAGTTCGAGCAGGTTACGACAATCAAAGGACTGGACTCAAGAAAAATGTTTACTAGTCGCGATAACCGTCACAACATTTCGAATTACCAGCATCCGGGAACTAACGGTGCTGTGGAGTTACTTCGGACTGTTGAGGTCCGATTGGAGCTGTGATAGTTATCGTAATGAATGGGCAAACGATTCGCATAGTATTGCCAAGCAGCCCCGCAAGCAGAGATAAAAGCAGAACGGTGTGTACACACTTTGAATTGCGCTACAGGCCCAATTTACCCAAGGTGAGTGTTGAAGGTGATACAGAGACGTTTCTGTAAAGTTAAACATTAAAAATAAGAAAAACAGTGCAAGAAGCCTGAAGTACGTTGAAGGTCTTTCGCTCTTCTTAATAAATTTCTTTCTGTACACACCCATCACAACCGCACTAATCAGTATGACCTTTGCTTGATTCATTTTAACTACATGCTACGGCATTGCAAGAAGTACATTGATTGTCCATGTGAAAGTTTATATTGAGGTCATCCAAATTTACACCAGGAGTACGGGTATCATTTGTCCTAGCGAAGCGTTGCAGATACTCGTGCACTAAGTTGGGGCGGCCAAAACCGCAATAAGAGCTAATGACGAACGGGGAGCTTATTATTAGGCCGTTCAAAAAAAATTTCCCGGG
>LUCH01006805.1:16643-28139 GCA_013368495.1 Paragonimus heterotremus
TGCAATAGTCGATTAGTAATGTTTGCATCGTTTGCAATCATAAACCGCATAGACGCAATTCAACCAAGTTCACTGGTTCAGTCTATGTTCCAATTCGTTTCTATTCACTGCAATAGTCGATTAGTAATGTTTGCATCGTTTGCAACCATAAACCGCATAGACGCCTTTTAACGTCGTCCTTTTCATTATTATTTCAGTCTGTAATATAGAATTATTTTCGTTTTCATTCTTGATTATTGCCAATTTTCCGTGTATTCTCAATTCCAGCTACGACGTCGTTGGTTGATGTGGTCTTGGCTGCATACACACACCTGCGTTCATGTGAGATTTTTTAAGCTTCCAATTGGTCTACATGGTCCACTGGAGGGCAGGGTTTGCGGTATGTCAGTGACTCCCTCTTTTTGGATTTTTCTATAGAGTTTTGTCACCACATGTGCCTATGAGATTTCGGCGCTTCTGATTGGTCTACCTGGTCCACTGGGGCACACACACCGCGTCCTATGCTTTTCAGTGGGGATATTTTTATTACCATGTCAAAGAATCCTATGCCGTATGAAAGGATACCGCCTCCCACGTTACACAGACCGATGTGCACAAAATTTGTATTACACTACAAGGTCACAGTTGTCCATTTGAACAACATGTCAAGGTGATACAATAGGCTGTTATACAGGGGCGAAGTATCGTTTGCCAACAAAAAGAGAGAAACCTCTACAGGTATACCCTGATAGCACAGAAAACGTGGTTCAGACAGTGCTTAAAACCTTATTTCGTTATAAAAAAAATAGTTACTTCATGCAACATGAAATTAGTTATCCTTGAACCTTACTTCAGTGACATGCCGTCTTTCAGAACTGACAGGTCACTGTGTTCAGTGATGAACGACATATGGCTTTTTTTGTTTTAAACGTCTGTAATAACCATTTTCAGCGCGATCAGCATCGTCGACTTGAGGCGTAAGTTGAGATTTTCGGTGTTATCTACCATAGGCCGGTAACTTGATTTACGGTTGTCGAAAGACGATAGAAATATCACTGGAAGGATTTATAAAATGTCTGCCTCTGCATGAGGTTTTTGCGGATACTCATTCGTGACATAAGTCCGCTTGTGCAAGCGGGTTTACATTAATGTAAATCCGCCAGTAGTGGCGTACCGCATATGGTTGCCCACATGCGATCGAATACGATCACATTCAGACAAACCTTGTAAGCAGGACATATTATGCTTTTAAATGCATGTGGTGTACGATCAGTCATGGACCACTGTTCATAGTAGATGAAGTGAAATTGGCTTGAGTTCATTGAGATTTCCGACATCACTCCGGTCGCATTCATAAATGAATCCCTCACTTATTGAAACAAATGTAATTTCTCCGTCGGATTATCTGAATAAGTTATTGTTGTATCTTGCTTACTTGCTGAGATGTTCCACTTCCAATGCGTGGTAAACACTTGTTTTTTCGCAGGAAGTGCCATTTGCACAAGTTCAGTGGAGTTCCCGACATCACGCCGGAGGCATCCATGGATGAGTCCTATCAATCTGTTACCTATTTACAATAAAATATCCATATGTCAATGGTATTTTCTGGTTCTGTACGGCACATGGAGTAATAGGTAGGTATGCACCTCTTGCTTTACTTAGGTTCGTGGAAAGATGTTTCCCGGTAAGTTGGTTCAACATGTTACCGGCAGCTCTCGTGCAGCTGATTAGCCTAGTCGTTTGATAACAAAGTTTTTAAAGTGGGCAGTGTCGTGTACTGCAGCCACGGGTTTCGGAAACCGGGTCTTCAGATAAATTTTGAACCAGGTTTTTAAGTGGGTTTTCAAACCGCATTTTCAGACGGGGGTTTTCAAATGGGCATTCACCGGGTATTCAAACCGAGTTTTCAAGTGGGTATTCACAGGGTTTTCAGACCAGGTTTTCAAGTGGGGGTTCATCGTGTTTAAAACCGGGTTTTCAAGTGGATATTTTGTTTCAGTAACATACTTGCAAACTGCGTTTGAAGAGGGCATAAGCTAGCTTATACCCAGATTTCTGCTATCAGGACAGTTGGGTGCTGACTGGGAATTCATCACTTAATTCTTGCCCAGATGAACGTCCATTTGCTTAATGACGCGAAGCTCACTTTTCCCCGTCATCGAAACAGACGTCATTCCACATCTTCTCATAACATCCGCATCGATTATTGATGAATTCTCTTGACATTGAATCCATGAACGCTCTTTTCATGCATGACCTTGACAATTAGTTCAGAAATCACCTTGTGCAATGGAACAATCGGTTCAACGGGTCGTAGAAGAAGTCGGAAGCTGGAGCTTCAGAGCGTTGCGTACCTAGATGCTTCGAATCTCAAATTCATCCATGTAGTGATTTGTACATTATTTTCTATTTCATAATTCCCGTTGTTATTCACTTTGTAACCTACTCAAATTCACATGTACAGCCGAAGTTTAAACCAAGTTAACCGAACTAATCAATAATAAGTAGATACAGATCACACTTTTCGAGTCACGAGCCTGACGTTCCCTCTGCGTTCCATGTCGTTAGCGGGCAGATTTTTTGTGAGCCCATTGTTCATTATTCATTGATAGAAGATAGGAGTCAGTGACTGAGTTAGTTCCTTCACTGAGCGCCTCGACAGCTGAGTAAGCAGAGTTAACTATCATCTTCTTCCAGCGCGCCATCATATGCTCATTCAGGAGCCGCTTGAAGGCCAAGCCATTACGTCCAAGTGTAATGACCAGCGATCGTGTGGCTTCTCTAAGTGTCCCGGTTGCAACCGTCTTTTCCCGCTTGTCTGTTCTGTACGCATGATTCTGTGTACGTCTGTTATAGGAGGCCCGATACGAGCCCAGAGCCACTTTCTTCAATCGTGCAACTAATTTCACGCAGCGAATGCTTGTTCTTTTCCTAATGACATCTAATATTTCATTCTTCAAGGTCGTTTAACTCGAACCTCTTCGAGCGTTGTTCAACACACTCGAAGGTTCCACACATTTTTCGCTTGGCGCGCTTTTGAGTGCCGCCGAGTGGGCTGTGGCCCACCTCGCACTTCTTTTCTCTTTCAACTTGGTTTGTGCCGTTCGTTTCAGACTAGACTAGAGCCAACTACTTATCATATCTCCAAACATTGTTGGAAATATACGGTTTGTTTCCAAACCCCGCTGCGCCCTCTAGTTCGATTCCTGTTGGGACTACGTTACGATTGCTCTTCAGGAAAGGCGTATTAAATTGTTAGTGGACGAGGGTCTAGCGCATACCCACTTGTCCACTACAAATTGGTGAGCCCAGATGCCAATCGCCTTTCTTTCAGCACCTTCGTTTTGGTTCACCACAACTCGATGAGCCCAGAGATTGATTTTTCAACGCTTTTTCTTCGGTCGCCATCACGAACTGCCGAAACCTATTAATGGGCATTTATTGTCTGAACGCCTCACTCCGGCTTCATCGTTAACACTGGTGAACCCGTTTCAAGCGCTTTCTTTTGGCGCATTTTTGGCTCCACATCAACAAGAATTGGTGAGTCTGTTCCTTTTTATTTGGTCCCTCGTCCTATACGACGCGTACTAATTCTATGACACCCATTTAGGCGCGTTCGTCATCGGTTTCTAGTGATGTTACCGATTTGATTATGAGCGTCTTTTATTGCCGCTATTCCTAGGTTTATCAGTATTCACGTTTAACACGTTCCTGCCTTTTTATACGTCTTTACGCGGCAGCAGGGTATAACCGGTGTTACGGATAGCACTACTATACTCGGTTTTCCATGTCACCATATTATTCGATCGATTTGTTAACCTCACTCATCCGGTTGTCTCGTTTGCCAACCATGCGTCTAACGATGGACACGTGCCGAACCTGCGCATGTGACTAGTTAAAACTGCTGCGCCTGCAGGCAAACAAACTTGTACGCCCAAAGACCTTCGTAGGTTTCCGGTAGTTTTCACTTGTATACGTTACATTCGCCATCCGCATCGTGGCATAGCTGCAAAGCTGGTCCCATTCGAGATCGTTTAATCTGCACGCCGTCACCACTCATTAGCCATACGGCTATTTAGCGCCTCTGCGGAAAATGTGATCGTTCCAACTAATGTTGGTCTCCTCGCACATTCACACAACGAAGTCCGCCAGCCCAACCTAATGCAGCACGGAACTCAGTAGCCAACGCATCTCCGCTGACGTACCTTGACCCCTAATCCTGTTGCCACACTGCAGTCCACTCACTGACAGCATCTTGCTTAGGTTACTATTCACAGGTCAACAAATCTGGCAGCTCCGGTTTTATCGGCCATTTCTCGGACATGTTTCCAGTTGTAAGCAACACGGTACACACCTCGGATCAAACCTCCTGTCAACTCAAACCACTAAAGCTTGCCACAGCATCAGCCTTAGATAGGTTATTCCCGGATGAGATCAAATCTCTCAACATTCACATCAGGTTCCTCTCATGGATAATCCATCGGACATACTGATATGTTGCTCATCTCATTAATGTTACGACGTCCTCAACATTCCGGACCGACATAGGGACAATCTCTGTCGCTCACCCATACGACTGCAGTTTTCTGCCGCTGCACATCTCAGCCGTCACCGGATTCTGCGACCTCGTAAGCTCTATATAACGCCGGTTATACAAGAGGAGCACTACTAACATCATTGTCCACGTTGAACGGTCACTCCCGATTGCTCATTGGCGCACAATCACCTTTGCTCCCCACCGCTAATTCGACTTGCAGTACCACATGCAGCGCTTTGTCGGGTCATACGCGGTTGTTTGCGCACGTTCCTGCAAACCAAGGATATATCCAGACCAACAACATTAACCACCAAAAGATTACCTGGATAACACAACTGGCAGTAAACCTGCGCCATTCGCTTCATCTGAATCCAACTAGTATCTATTCGCGAGAACTCTCTGTGGATATATGCCAGTTCAGACATCGCGCACAACTTCTAGGCGGTATTAATCCATTTGTCAATTTTTGACCTATGCGCGTTCATCGAATATGGGTTTTCGCACCAGCCGGTTTTTAGATTTTTATGCTGAGTTCCAATGCCTTCATGAATGCTAGCCGTAGAACGTGAGTTCCCGAGCTGTCGTGTTCGGCAAAATTATTTTCTTGGAATAAATCGCTTTAATGGTTTGGTAGCTGATGCAAAAATCGAAATCGTCGAAATCTGCCCCATGGCTTCATATCTCTTTGTTTTAACTGACCATTAATTAGAAACCAATTTTTCGTAATTAATTTTCGAAAACTGGTATGGCTGCTGTTGTTGTGGTCGGTTGAGTGTGTGAATGTTATCACAAGAATACTGGGGTTACTTCCAACGTAGTTCGTCATTTGTTTTTTATTTCACTTACAGTTGTTTATCTTTTATTTGTAGGAGGGCGATGTTTGTGGATCGCGAGTTTCGCGCCTTCTCGCACTTTCACGAGTGTCTTCAGAGGTACATGGACGAGGTGGGCGTTATTTATGTTCGTGGAACGAGCCGTAGGTCAAAAACTGCCATGGAATAGGATAAGGGAAGATGACGTGGTTTCCCGAAAACCGCGCAGATTTGTCGTCGTTGTCCGAAGTGCAAAAGGCGTAGGAGTGTATGCAGGGGTGTGCGACGTGTCTAGTGGGTTAACTGTTGTTAGTTTTGACCGACGGGTTATCGCGGCACATGTTGCAGATCACGATTTCATGTGGTCCGACGAGATGCGTGTCTGGTTGTGACCTTTTTCGAGTTGGGGCACAACCACCCTCCCAATAATCTGCTATATGAGTTCCATCCTAAGAATCGTGGACTCACCGTCGGCGAGTTGAACGGGTGCAGAAGTCTGTTCCAGTAAAATACACCAACTGCCAACATAAGGCAGTATGTAGCGGATGTTTACGGGAGGATTATCACAACCACTGACGTTGGAAGCATCCGCCGCAAGTTAAAACCTGCAATGTCAAGTGAGTTTGTTACGTAATATTGATCACTGCATGATAGAGAATTTTGCTGAGGTGCTGTCGGTGATTAGTGCTGTAGGTGTGGTGCGCACCCTGAGGGATGAAGGCAACCGATATACGCATATCTGCTCCGCCCAGCGAATGTAGCTTGAACTACGCTGCGTGTAATCGGCAGAGCGTGAATATCTCCGTTATTTTTTAGTTACAAAATAACTCGTACCCATTAAAGTTGTTGAAAATTTGTGATATGTTGCAGAATCTGAAATCCTGTAAGTCTGTTCCCTAGAGATTTCTTTGTTTCAATGTTCCGTAGACGTAAACAAGAAATGTGATGTTGTTTGATGGCGTAGGGATTGATGGAATTATAACGCAGAGTCCCATTCTACGTCATTTCGGAAATGTGAAGGTAAAATATAATGAAAATCGGCGTCATAGACATGGTAACAGACGGTTGTATTCAGATTTCGGCGTGATTAAGCAAGAAAGCGTGACTATAATTTCGACAATCGAACTGTTGTTGAAAAATTATTACTAAGCTTTCTATCATACTACAAACGTGAGAGACGCCTATAATCTACTTCAACGTAGGACAATTACCATGTTCCACCACACGTTGCTACCACTTTCGTTAACTCTTCCATGAAATCAGGATGTACGTTGAAATGGAAACAAGGTGATCTGCTGAAAGAATGACATCAAAGAAAACTACCGGCTGGTAAGACTACGATATTTGTAACGGCAATTTTGTAGTTCGCCGGTATGATGCTTCAAGCCCGAAGCGAGTTGAAAACGGCCACTTAGGCGCGAAAAGAGATTTTTCAAATTTTCCATGAAATATTAAAACGTATATTACGGGACAAATATACATATCTTATCGAGTATAACAATTGTGTTGCAGTGAGAAAAATCATCTATACCTAAAAATTGTCCACATTCGCACTATTGTTCGAAAAACTGTGTCGACATTTTTTTCCACAAAATCTTCATGTTGACTTTCCCCATCGATTCTACGTCCTTAAAACGCTTCAGTCGGAATTTCCGTGGTGGAATACGTAACCTGTATGGCAGAAACGCTCAAATTTCCTGTAGTTTTGTGGATATGATTGAATTTGTAATCCTCGACCACGTCGCATTTACATTGCATTGTACACGGAATATCAAAGTAATTCCTAATGAAAGCTATGCCGCCACGATGGTTGGTTAATTATTCACCTGAATTATATGTTCAGCTTGGTTCCATTATAGTATTTCCAGTGGAAAATGGTTTACGCTTTCACATGGCTGTTTCTACCTAAGTTATAATGTAAACATGGATAACACGTCACACCCTATCAGTAACAACTTGCGTATTGTTTTGTTTATTGCTTATTGACTATTCTTGAATATAACTTGCCGCGTGTACGCGAGTCAATGCTCATTTTTCCGACAGATGATGATCAAATTTGATATTCGTTATTTATCCGACGAAAACATTGATTCCCACTTCCACCACATCAGCTACAACCCTCCTATCTTCGTATCATGGACGATTATGCTTCCGATGACAGTTGGTCAATGGTTTCGCCGGCTACATACTCCACTAACGGCTTCCAGTATGCCATCTCATTTTTGACCACAACTGAACGAGATCATTACAGCTTATGCCCAACGGTTTAAATACGTGTATATTCTGAATTTCCCCGATTTATGCATATCAATCTTGATCATAGCTCAAGTGAACTGGACGGAACATCCACTAAGTTGAATACATGCGATGTTCTTACACGTTGATCATAGTTTAAGGGAACTGGACGGAACAGTTGCTAGCATCAATACATGTGACATGCTTAGACGCGATCTCAAACCCATGGAGTACACGCTACAGTCGGTTAACCACTCCAAAATCGTGATCTACGGTCAACGTCCGTTGACGGTCTATCTTGGGCTGCGCCGAAATTTCCCCCGGCTTTTTATCATTGCCGACATCCAACACCCAATCATCGACGTCGATTTGCTCACGAAATGCGGTTTGGCTGTTGAACTAAGCCGACGGAAACTGGTAGACAGCACCACTACTTCGTGCGTTCAAGGTGAGGCCACCACCATCAATCCGATGGGACTTCGAACGGTCTTAGCGGAAGCCAACCAGTATACAGTGCCGTTGAAACAATTTCCGGGGATTTATCAACGTACATCGAACACAACTGTGCCGAAGCAGGACGTTGTTCGTCACATCATTACTAGGGGACAGCCCAGATTCACGCATCCATGCGGACTGCCTTCTGAGAAGCTACAGATCATCTAAGCGGAACTTATGGAAATGCTGCGTCTGGGAATCATCCGTCCGTCAAACAACCCGTGGTCATCGTCTTTGCACGTGGAGACCATGTGATGACTACCGAGCGCTGAACAATGTCGCCGTGCCGGATCGCTATCCTATTCCGCACATTCATAATTTTTCCATTGGCTTATCTGGGAAAGCGATCGTTTCCAAAATAGATCTGGTCAAAGCATATCATCGAATCCCTGTGCATCCCGACGACGTCGCTAAAACGGCAATTACTACCCCATCTGGACTATTTGAATTTGTTCGTATCCCCTTCGGTCTCAGGAACGCCGACCAAACCTCTAAACGCTTCATCGACAAAGTTTCTACGCGGATTAGACTTTGAGCTCCCCTGCAATGACGATATACTGGTTGCCAGCAACAATTGCCGGGAGCACCTGTCTCATTTGAAATCTGTCTTTGAGCTTTTAAACCACTACGGCGTCGCCATTAACACAACCAAATGCGTCTTCTGTGCTTTTGTCATTGATTTTCTCGGTCATCGCATCGATAAAGACGGTATCAGACCCTTGCTAGAGAAAGCCAACGCTATTTCGGATTATCCATTGCCCGAGTCTATCAAAAGCCCCCATCGATTTTTTGGGGGTGTCAGTTACTATTATCGCTTTATTCCCAATTGCTCTGACATGCTCAAACCACTGACTGATTTGCTGAAGAGTAAGCCCAAAATGTTCGTCTTTACCCCAGAGGCCACCGCCGCTTTCAGATCCGTCAAACAGGCCCTGAGAAACGCCCCATCCCTCGGCTATCTGATTACTGACGAACATGCGCGGTTAGTTCTAAAGACCGACGCATCCCAGACTGCTGTCTTGCAGCAAGTCATCGGCAAAAAAGTCCGACTATTATCCTTTTTCTCCCGAAAGTTACAATCTGCCCAAATGAGGTACAGCACCTTCGGCAGAGAACTGCTAGCTATCTACTTTGCCGTCAAGCATTTCCGACATGTGTTATAAGAACGTCAGTTTACCATCCTCACGGACCACAAACCGTTAACACACGCTTTCAGCACTTTCCCAGACAAATACTCCTCGAGAGAAACTCGCCACTTAGACTTTCTCTCTCAATTCACGACGGACACCCGCTACATAAACGGTCCCAGCAACCTGGTCTAAGATGCTTTGTCTCGCGCGCACATTCATCACTTATCAACATTTCCTATCGGTTTAGAAGTCATGGCCGCGACCCAACAAAACGATGAAGAATTCCGTGCCCCTTCCCCCCATCCACAGTTTCCGAACAACCCCATTCCGCAGACCCCAAAACACTTTCAATCTCCCGTACTCCCGCTGAGAATGTACAATTTCGTCATCTCCCTCCCGCAAAGACACCTTGAGGACGATCACACAGTCCTCCTGTTCGCTTTGCAGACTACACAACGTAATACCATTCATTTTCATTTCGAGCGTTCTACACCGTAATTAACGCTCTAGGGGGAGTTCTGCAGCGTTTTTACAGTATTTTCTATTTGATAATTCTCATTGTTACTCACACTTTTTAACCTACTGAAATTCACATGTGCAGCCGATGTTCAAACCAAGTTAATCGAATTAATCAATAACCAATAAATACAAATCACACTTTTCTGGTGGCCAGCCTTCCGTTCTCTCTACGTTCAGTGTCGTCAGTGGACAGATTTTTGGGGAGTTAGAAGTTCACGGAGTCATCCGGCTATTGAGGCAAATTTCCTTATTTATCTCCCGTCGGAATTATCTCAGTCTTGCCCTCCAAGATTACTTAGGAGCAACACGATAGATAGTATCCAGTGGATACTGCATCCCGTGTAGTAGAATTCTAGAAGAATGCACCGTAACGAACCATTTTGAGTCAGTCGCTTTCATTTTGATTACTTCTGTGGTCCGGTATTAACACCTCAATTTTTGTACTGTGTTTGATCCGCTGCATCAACCCATGTCTGCAATGGGGAACGCAGATGCAGCAAGGTTTGGTCAGGGTGAGCCTTGTAAGTTGTTACAGAGCTGGCAGAAACAGCATGGTTTGATAGAGCATTCCAATCCTTGCAAACCCGCTATGAGAAAAAGCTGTATGCATTCTAGTCCGCTGTGTTGGATCTGTCGTATTGGAGGGTGGCCCCTCAGTGTCACGCTACTCCCCGTGTGGTGTATCACGCAATAATTTTTCGGGGACTATCTAATCAGAAATGTTAACGCTAAGTCATCTTTAAATCGACGGTAACCTAAGGAGTACATGTTCAAGTTTTCCGGACCTTCCCCATATGGTCTCATTTTCAGACCCCAGACTGCATTAGTGGCTCGACGTTGTGCCGTCTCCAGGATCAACTTGTCCTTTTGGGGATGCGGTGGCTAGATTACAGTCCAATTCTTCAGATGCAGCCAAACGAAGCCGTTGTAAAGAAGCTGAAAAAATTAGGACTGAACTGACCAAAGAGGCGTCTTAATAACGCCAAGGTGTTGCAAGCCTTTTTGTATTTGTTTCAGCGTTTGCAGAGCTCGAGAGAGTTTGCAAAACAATGCATTCAACGTCCTTCTCAATACGAACCGTCTGAAGCCGATATCCGTCTAGGTAATAAGTAGTTTTCATAGAGCAGCGAATTTGCATAACTTCGCACTTACCAGCATTAAATTCGGGTCGGTCCGCCCGAGACCAATTGGATAGAATTTCGAGGTATTTCTGTAGGATGATGGAATCATTGGTTATGTTGACGGCTCGCCAAAGCGTTGATTGAGGTAACTACGCAGCGCTTTTTTATCAAACCTTGTAGAACCTATGAATTAACGTTTTTATTGGAAAAATTCCAGGAATATCGGTAGGCTGGCATTTTTTCTTTCTTTGAACTAATTCACTTAATTGGTCTACTCATTCACCTTACTGTGCATTCGGCCTTCATCCGTTTAACCTTACACCATGTGTGCTGATCTCACTCAGCTGAGCATCTTTCGAAAAAGGCTAGTTATTATTGCGTGCAAGTATATTTTTCAATTATATCAACTACCTGCTCAAATTAGCTCGCCATTGGCTTCTTCCTGTTACTATTGATTGCTTTTAAAAGTTCCGATTACTATTTATCCAAAAAGGAACACTTTACCACAATGTCCACTAAATAAGCTAGTATCTAAAAATTGCCAGCTGCCAGGCGATCCGCTGTATGCAAAAAAGGCGTGGTAACAACAAAGGGAGGCTTGAAGTCCCCAGGCTCCATGTTAAACACTTGTTCCACTGCTGCCATCACCAAGGAGCCAAAATCTGCTG